>VWYK01042688.1:9225-42067 GCA_013399775.1 Semnornis frantzii | reverse complement strand
AAAAAAAAAAAAGTTATTTTAATAGAATTCTTTTGATAGTGATATTTCCCTATAAGGCTGAGAAGGCACTGAGGTGAAGGTACCTACAGGGGGTTTCTTGATTTTGTCCTTCCCCTCATTAGCACCTGGAAGTTGCAGGAAAACTGCAGGTGGGGAAGGGGGAATTCAAAACAGAGACCTTTGAAACAGACTCTAATTCTGATTCAATAAAAAGTGATAAAGAATGTATTTGTCCTCTCAAAACCTGTGGGTAAAAGCTGTGTATAAGAATATAATTTAATTAATAATATATAAAGACAAATGTTAATTTTGGGAGACTTTGAAAAGGGAAATGGCTCTTTGGTAGTTTTCCTGAATGGTTCCCAGGGAGAGCTGGAACTGCAGTCTCATGTGCAGAGGCAGAGCTTTTCTGTTACTCATGTCTATTAGCTGGCCAAAAGAAGCTCTTGAGTCCATTCCTGAGAGCAAAGACAGGCAGCATGGCTTGTTCACTCTGCTGAGAAATGTCAGTGCCTTCTTTACAAAAGGGCACACGGAGAGAGCCTGGGAGGTCCTCTGTAAAATGCCCCGTGAGCAAGTTCTAGACTAAGTTGTCTTTTTGCAATTTAAGGCAAAAGCCAGCTAATATAGAAATGATATGTTTGGCCTTTATGCAGTTTGTAGAAGCTTTGCTTGAAGTCAAGGGAGGAATGTTGCTCACTTGTGTAACATCTCTTACATTTTCCCAAAATTACAACTGGTTCCTTAGATGCTTCCATTGTAACACACATTGAATGACTTAAGGTGAGGCTAGGTGAATATTAAAATTCAGTATTTTAAGACATTTCTATATTTTTCTACTCCCTTCTCCCACCCTATGTTATCACCAGTTACCAACCAGCACTTTTTTGTCGAAATTCTCCCAATTTTTAGCTATTTAGAAGCTAAACCTTCAAACACATTGAAAGACATGCTTTTGACAGCATCAGACAAGCAGTCTACACAACTAGTGTGAACCAGGGGTGTAATTTCACTTAAGTTTTGCTAGGAAAGCATAGACATTTAGCCTGAAGTAATTTTCCATACATTCCTTAGAATGAGTAGAATAGGTGGAGACTATCTAACAGTATTGCCACCAGTTTCCTTGAAGTTATTGACTTATGACTAGTTGTACAGCTGCATTGTTAAAAAAGTCTTTTAGTTCAGAAGTCCTTAATCAATGAACTGGGTGAAATACACTCACAAAATCATAGTAATTCACTGGAGTAAAGAAAGCTCCACTACACTCCTCCAGATCTGATGTGACTCTAATGTCTTCTGTGATGTGGAAATGCTCTGCTGCACAATAAGCACAGCAGTGTGGCCCATAACAAAAGCCTTGCACTGACACCAAAGCCTTGGAATATGGACAGGATGAATCTGCAACAATTTAAAATAGACAAGTATGTCACCATTAGTTGTCTAGGCTCCCTTTGTGGCCACTGGAAGGAAATAAGTACTTCTTTTAAAAGGTTCATTAAAACTGTTCTTGATACTGGCCTAAGGATGAGATGAATCATAATTTAGAACTTTCTATTTTTCTGCAATATTATCTCAAATGCAGTGTGTTACACTCTGATCAGAGTGACTGGGAAATCCATTTTTCTCTACATTGGTCTCAAAAATACATCCTTCTGTTGTACTCTCTTCAGAAGAAACAGTCACTGCTGTTAATTAGTTAGGTGCTACATATGTTGGCAGTGAGCTTTTGTATCTCTCAGGTATTACTTTAGCAATTTCTGCTGGAATTCCCATTTTTCAAAGGATCTTAAGAAAAGTCAGGAGGGCTCTTGAATGTAGAGACAGCTTCACCATTTCTGCAAGCATCTTGTGTGAACTGTGCTGTTCTTCCTACACTGAGTGGAGTTACACCAATATACCTAAACTTTCTCAC
Organism: Semnornis frantzii; assembly: GCA_013399775.1. Classification (NCBI taxonomy): domain Eukaryota; kingdom Metazoa; phylum Chordata; class Aves; order Piciformes; family Ramphastidae; genus Semnornis; species Semnornis frantzii. The sequence continues at coordinate 40,155 of VWYK01042688.1, read as the reverse complement.
AGGTAGTGCAGCATAGGCTGTACTCATTCAGATGTGCACTTAGAGAAATGCAGACACCTATACGGTCCAGCATTTTGGGCAACCAGTACTGCAAACATCTTCATCCTTGCACTGATTCCCACAGTCAGGGTGGAGCAGTCCTGCCTGGAGTTCCCAAAGTGCAGGAGATTCCGCAAGCAGGATACATGCAATAATTGTAATGTTTGAGTATTTCAGAGATCTAAGAAGCTTTCTTAACAATGGCAGCACTGTTGTTATGGGACCCTGGTCTACATCAGAACTTGCAAATGAGTATGACTCTTAATTCTCACTTGTCTGGTAGGTTCCCCACAGACATGATAGGTTTTAGTGTGACAGAAGGAAAAGGGCCCTTTCTAAAAGCTCCCTAAAATTATCAGATCAGTCAGTTTTTCTTCACTCATTACAATGGCACACATTCAGGACTTTCTAGAAAAGGACAAGGCAACTCTGCTAGTATCCTCTTTAAGTTATTTGCAAGCACTGCCTTTAATTAGTTGTTCAAAGATTTTGTTACGTATACCTGGTTACTGTTTGCACTGACATAATTTTAAAAATACATTAAAACCATGGTGTTTACTACTCTCTAGTCCTCTGGGTGTGTCATTGCTTTGCTGTGAAACAGTGTCCAGCTCTGGATTGGTCACTGCCTACTTCTGGTCACCTCCTGTTTAGAAACCGGTAAGTTTTTCCTCCTTAGATTCATAAAAGACCAAAAAAGGGAGGTTGTGGAGAACAATTGCTCACATAGGACATTTGCCATGTGATCTGAAAAAGCGATTGTCTTCTCCATCCATCTCTCAGACAGCACTAACCCCAGGCTGCAAAGTCTGCTGACATGCAGCGGACAAAGGCTTGGCTCCCTACCAGCCCAGAGCAGCTGCCATGCAGGATCGCCCTTATTGAAACACTTACTTTGTATTAGTAAGGAGGTGCTTTGCTTCCTGGGGGCATCGGTGGCAGCTTTTGTGGCAGCTGCAGAGAGCCCCTTGAGCAGCCGCGGCTGAAAGCTTGTGCACTGCCTGCCTGGGGAGCAGCCTCCTCCTCGGGAGGTGGTCCACATATATCAAGCTTTTCAGGGGCTAAAAGCTCAACTGATGGTGTTTTCCAGCTCATGGAAATAGAACTTTAGGCAGGAGAAGGATGTGGAAATAGCAGTGGGATTTTTTTATCTCGACAGAAAGAGGTCTAGACACAATTGTGGCTGAGTGGTGTGGAGATCCAGGAGTTTCAGTGATGGTTCAAATATCAGCATGCATTTCCCAATCTGGAGATTTCAGCCTAAATTTAAAGGCTGCACCACTGCCTGAATACATGAAAATTTGATTCAGTTTGAGTTGTCATCTATAGGAAGAAACATGCCGAGACTGTGCTTAATGTGCTTTAAGCTTTAAGCTTTCAAATGACCCTCAGGTGCAAATCTACAAAGACATTGTGGGGCTTGTTGTGCCCCAGAGGGCACAACAAGACCTTACAGTTGCCAGCTGTAGATCCTGAGTTTATGCCACTGCTAAACAGGATATTATTTGTAAATGGGACGAATGGGTCAATACTGCCCCACTGCTTTACAAGCTAGGTTTTTAATGGCTGTTTTCTATGGTGGCAGTTTCCATGGCTTGGAAGCATTTCTGAAATCATTCTCATGATGTTGGTGTAAGGTTGGTAGATCTGTGCCACCTCTATTTTGCAAGTGGGGATAAAAGAAGCAGAGAGCAATTACAGTCTCTTCTGAGCAAGGATGGAGAGGTTCATTACCTGCTTTTATTGCCTCTGTTGTTATGGGTCCCAAGGTTCAATTAGTGTCTCCCAGTGCTACTGCAGTACATTAATGACAAAATGACTTGGTTATGGTTTTGGGTTTGGGGTTTTTCAGTTTGGTTTGGGTTTTTTTTTTTTCAGGGAGGAAAGCTGCAAGTCACTGCTGAAACTTGGATTTTAGTGTCCTGTTGAACAGCTGCTTCATGACATCTCAGACACTGATGAGCCAGGGAGTCTTCCTGTAATTTGCCCAATCCCACATTAGCCTCCTCCCTTACACAGAGTTAGCCCAAGCTGTGGTCTAGCACTGCTGCAGTCCAAGCTCAGCAACGTTCTGCAATGGAAACAGCTATTTCATGTTGTCTTCTGTGAAGAAATGAGCAAGAAGGAGGAATAGAAAGAAGGAAAGCCTGAAAGGCCTTCTGTTTTCTCCCCATTTCCCATTGTATCCACTGAAAATCTCATAGTCAGCCTGTGCTAGCAGCTAACTGTTTTATTGAAAAGCATCCCAGTGGTGAATCTGTCAGCAAAGCTGGGATTCCTCCCTTCTAAATTTATGTTTCTGTAAAGTAAATATATACAGCTGAGCTGATTGCTGTCACCCTCTTATAGTCAGGAGAGAGAAGTAGATATTTTTAGGCTCAGGTTAATCTCCTCCTAAATCAGACGACTAAAATAGGTCAGCTGATGGCTGTAGATAAGATGTTCTGCTCGGCACAGGGAAGATGAGATCATGAGCACTTTTAGGCCTGGGTCTCTGTGACTGGAAGGGCCAGTGGCCAAAGAAAGGACATGTGCCTGAGTGCTGTGATAGACAGCACATAAAATGGTAGTGCCTGTATTAAGCAACAACTTGCCTTGGAAAGTCTCTTTGTATTCATCACTGAATTTGGGCAGTTTGAACCAATGGCCTCAGGCAGTTTTGCACACTTGTCTTAAATATGGGGCGGCACTGCGTCACACAGCAGGGGTTTGGTTTGTAACTCAGCTTCAGAGTTTTAAATGACTCCTCTGGTGCAGAGAATAAGTTCTAGTGATTCTATTCTCAGAGTAGTGTTAAACTGTTTGAATAATAATAGTTCAGCCTGCTATCTCTACATACCTATTGATTACACATTCACACAGTGTTATTAATGTAGCAGTGCTTCTGAGATTTGTAAATGTCTTCATTAAGGAAATTGTTTCAGAAACAAAGGTATATATTTAGTTCTTCAAGTAGTCCCAGGCACTCCTGGCTGGTTTCAAATCATACTGATTTACAAGTGAGCATGCTTTGAATGGTAAGCTGAGCAGATAGGGTAACTATGGTGGGTGAGTTCCTGATGCCACTCAAGTGGATGAGAAGAGCATCTCTTGATTACAATAAGGTCATGGTTTCATTCTGTAACGTTAGATGTGGCCAAAAATATGTTTGTGAAGGCACCTGCCACAGGAAGATCAAAGGAGTATTTTCTAAAATTCACTCTGCAGTTCTCGAAAGAAAATCCAGTCATACTGTAGAGCTGACCATGTTAGCTTTGCTGATATTAAGCGACAACTTGCAGAGTTAGTGGACCTCCACAGTCAAGATTGCTTAGAGAGTAAGGTATTATGCAGAGTGAGTATTGGTGTCAGTCACATGCTGGAGGACACTTTTGTTTGCTTTGCAAACAGTAAATTCAATTTCTAACATCTTTCTTATGACCATGCTGTTTTTTTTTCTAATGAAACAGTTAATATAGCTGCCTAATATTGTCATGGTAAATTCAAAGTTCATTAAATGTTAGGTAGAGATCTCAAACTGGCTGACTGATTTGGAATTACTGTATATCTGGCCTACAAAGACTTGCGTAGGGTCAGGAAGGTCCCAGGATATTTTGAATTTTTAAATGTCATCCCAACACATCCCACTGCTCTGTTGCTCTAGTCCTCTTACAGTGGGTATTTATACTGTCCTTACCAGAAAAAAACACATCAAAGGCTGAAATACCAGGTTTTGACCTGTTCCATATAGAAAGCAATCATGTAGCCACTATTAAATATAGTGTAAAATAAATTCTCAGATTAGTTCCATATCAAGACAGGTATTACCAAATCTGAAAATAAAGGAAGAAGTTGTGTTATAAATACTGACTGCAATGAAAAGAAATGTGAAGAGTCAAAAGAATGAAGGCACCACCTTCTTCCTAATGTCGCCTCTCAGATGAGAGCAGACTCTTTGGGAAGGTGATCTGCTGCTGCCTGATACATTGCAGAACCTGGATAAATAACAGCTCCCACAGGAGACCCTGTTTAGTTGCCCCTTTCAGACAGCTCATGGCAGGCATCCCACAAGAAGAGGTGGTACAGTTTACTTGTCTACACCTGTCTGTCTGTTGTCATTTGAGGTGCTGCCCCACGAGAAAACTTTTTTTTTTTCTTGTTTTCTCCTTTTCTGAGGACCATGAGGACCTACTATAGCACAACATGCAATGCACCTGTTTTTAATCCAGGTTTTCATATTGTCAGATTTCACAGCAAGGAGTCAGTCACAGTCAGAGTCTCAGTGTTTGAGGAATAGATGTACCACTGTGATTGCTGCCTTATGGCCATAGGCGCAAGAGGGATGGGGCAGGGGAGAGCTGCTGCTGTCGTCAGTGATACTGCCTGCGTACACACCTTTAAGGAGTATCACTCAAATTGCCACGCTGTCCCCACAATTGTCCTTGAGGGACAGTCCGTATTTATTACTCAGCACAGCTCCTAGCTCAGGGCTTTTCTTAAATGGTGCAATAGCTTCCTGTGAAGATACCGTGTCTAACTGAATTATCAGCACAACTGTTCATTAGTATTCATGTTACATTCATCATTGGTATGACTGTGATTTAGTGTAACAGCTTGCAAATAGTCTATTTATTGTATTAAAGCATCCAGCAGCCTTGCCTATGCTATCATGAATCACACCTCCAAGATCACAAATATTGCTTTTAGGCAAAATCATAAAGGGTTTTGTTTTTTTAATTTTGTTTTATATTTTTGAGCTCTGAGTTGGATCATGTTTAGAGTTTTCCCTCCGTCAACTGGAACTTCTAAAATTAAGCAGGGCCTTCCATTTGTCTCTAGCTTTGAAAAAGCTGAAGAAAACAGCTTTTACAAAATAATGTCTCAAAATGAATTTCATGAGCATCTTCAGTTTTATATGTGTCACTGCCTTGTGGGTACGCTTCCAGTTCACTTCCAAGCCGTAGACGTTCTGATTCCCACCTTTTCCTGAGGCGACTTATAAATTGCATTCTGAAACAGAGTCATTTTGATCTAAATTACAGCTTTACTTTTTTAGTAATGATCAGTATAGTATATTAGTGTTGCTTAGTAATGAAGTCTCTTGAGATCTGTCTGGCACAGTTTTAGAGCATCCTATTCTACTCTCTCTGGAATGTGGCAACAAGATCAAATAAAATTGTGTACTGGAAAAGACATATAAAATACTGCCTATGTCATCAAGCTGTAATTTGTATTTTAAATTTGGGAATGACAGAAATGTTTAAGTAAGACTGAACTTCGTGCTCCCTGTTTCACAACCAGTGGTATGATCCTTTGCCATCAATTTTCATACAGTTGTTCCAAATCCAGAAATAATTTCCTCCTTGGGTGTCCTCTGTTTTCACATCTAGATGATACTGTGCCATTCAAAAAAAGTTTCATTCTGAGCATTTCATTTCTGCACACACATGGAGCACTGTGTCCCATTCTGAGCTTCACAGTGCGAATAAAATAAGAACTTTGTGGGACGAGTCTAATGCAGGACCAAAAAAAATCATTTAAGGATCAGAGTAGCTCTCCTATTAGGAGAGAATATTCAGCCTAGAGAACAGAAGTCTCAGCGGGACATAATCCATCTGTATAAATACCTGGTGGGAGGGAATGAAGAAGAGGGAGCCAGGCTCTGCTCAGTGTTACACAGTGATGGAACAAGGGACATTAAACATAAGTTAGAAAACATTAAATTCCATCTGAACACAAAATCCCATGTTTTTACTATGAGGGTGACTGAGCACTGGGACCAGCTGGCTAGAGAGGTCACGAAATCTCCCTCCATGGAGACAGACAAAACCTGACTGGACGTGGTCCTGGAATACTTGCTTTCAGTGTCTCTGCTTGAGCAAAGGGGTGGGTCTGAATGATTTTCAGAGGTGCCCTCCAGCTTCAACCATTATGTGATTCTGTGTTATGCACATTTTTAATCCTCTCTATTTATCCATGGTTATACTTCTTGTCTGTGGTACATATTTAAAATCATGCATGCTGTTTGTCCATATGCTGTAAGCTGGTGCCAGTTTAAATGACCAGTGGTAATTCTGATTATTTCAGGTCACTAAAGCAATTTCCATCCCTCTCAAACACTCACAAGAACAGTAGAATTCATCATACTATGGAGGAATCTTAATTTTATGCTCTCAATCAATGAATATATTAATACATTTCTCTTAGTACTTAAATGGCAATTTTACTTTAATATCTTACTATTATAAAAAGCTATTTTCCCCTAGACTCAGTTTATGCATATTTAGTACCATGTCTCGTTATTTTTAAAATTACATTTTCATTAGATCTCTGTTCCATTAGTTCTTCCTATAGAATGATCTCATTTGTACATTGATTCATTCTTATTGTCTCAATTTAATGGGAAATTCCAATTACAGAGCTCAAATCAGGCCTCAGTTACATAGGCACAACTGTTGACAGATGCCTTGTAATGGGTTAAAAAGTGTGCATGAACAACAAGAAATCCAACCTAACTCTTAGAATTCAAGCTGGTATATGATGGCTTAGTAGCACTGTTTGCTGACTGCAGAAGTCATGGAGAGAGTGCAAGTCTGCATCTCTGTTGAGCTGTCTAACAGCTTCTGAGTCAAACACATTAATGATAGATAAGATAGAAGAGGACAGGCTGAGAGAGTTGGGGCTCTTCAACCTGGAGAAGAGAAGGCTTTGAGGAGACCTTATAGTAGCCTTCCAGTATCTGAAGGGGGCCTACAGGAAGGCTGGAGACGGACTATTTACAAGGTCTTGCAATGACAAGATGAGGGGCAATGGGTTTGAAGTGGCAGAGGGGAGATTTAGACTGGATGTTAGGAGGAAGTCCTTTACAGTGAGGGTGGTGAGACACTGGAACAGGTTGCCCAGGGAGGTTGTGGCTGCTCCCTCCCTGGAGGTGTTCAAGGCCAGGTTGGACGAGGCCTTGAGTAACCTGTACTAGTGGGAGGTGTCCCTGCCTATGGCAGGGGGTTGGAACTAGATGATCCTTGAGGTCCCTTCCAACCTTACCATTCTATGATTCTATGATTCTATATTTGTATGCATATTCAGGTTATAATTAGAGCTTCTAAAAAAGCTGACAATTTATGTACATCTTTTGCAATCAACAGGCTTTAATGGAAATTAGCAACACACCCAAGATTAGGCAGGTCTGATGATCCTATGGTATATACTAAAATAACATGATGATAAAGGCTAATTGCAATGAATAAAATAACAAACAAGTCAAAGGTCATCTTTCTATTGTATCTCCTAAGTTAATTTAGCCTCTGAGTAGCATAATTCTGGGGGGAAAAAAGGTCAGTCGGAGAGTCTCTGTCTCTCTGTGTGTGTGTGTGTGCACTGACTTTGGTATATGTACATATGCATACTTTTCATACATTTGAGTAGGAAACTGAAAATGTTGGGCTCAGGCATCACCATTTAGGTTTACTTAAGACCAGAAACACTTCCCCTTGCCTCCTTTCCCCCTTGAATTTATTTCAATATGGAGGAGAAAGAAAGGCAAGAAAGGAGCATATCTTGTCAGTAGTCACAGGTGTCACCACTGCCCTGTGGTGGGGTCAGTGGCAGAAAAAGGGTCTCTGCTTATGGGCTGCATTTCAAAGGTACATGAAGGGGCTACACTGCTCACACTGTTTCATACAGAAATGAAAACAGGGAAAACAGGGCACCCTTCTGTACTGAGGAGAATGGCAAGGATCCTCCAGGTTCTTACCAACTGGATGTCTTGCTTTGTCAGACTTTGCCTTAATGTATTTCCTCCCTTGGCTGTGGCTTCCCCCCTGCCCTCTGTTCAACTGCATAAGAAAGACGATGTCATATGGTCATATGGCTCGACAGCCATACAAAAGCAGGAAGAAGGTGGGAGAAGGGCAAGGAAGATCTTTATTTGGTTTTATATTGGTTGGCGTGTGTTGGACACAATGTAGAAAAATGGATCTGCTCATCAATAAAGAGATATGGGAAGAAATTACTTACTTCATCATTGTGGTAGGTGATAAGTCTGTACCCATTTATCAAATGTCCACTAGAAATAAATGTCTGTTGTCATTTTCTCACTTTTAATAACATTATACTTCTCTGTAATTCTAGCTGTTCATCTCAACTGCTACTCTTTTTTTTTTTTTTTTTTTAACTTTTTTCCTTTTTGAAGGAGTGAGCTTAGAAGAGAAAGCATAATTTACATGGCTTCCCTTCTTATCATGAAGAACACTAAATTAATTATTTGGATTCATAAGAAGAGAATTAGCCCACTCGCATAAAGCAGGATAAATACAAAGCAGTCTCACTTGAATGCCCAGTGGTTTGAATTTGAATTTGCTTTTACAGCAGTACAGCAGGATTCTCCCAACTCACTGACCCAAAGTCTCTACTGTATTTCTCTATCGCACTTTGGGAAACTCTTTGTCCTCACTCTGTGTGCCACGTGGACAAGATGAGGGACATATTCTCTTATCATCAGTAATTCTTGAAAGCATGAGCTGAAGTTCTTCAGGCTTTCAGCAAGCATGGCTGGTCAGCAACCTACTGGAAGCTTGATTAAGTGGAAAAGGGGTTTTACACAATTTGGCATGACAGCAAATAATACCATCTCTGTTAGCACCTGCTCTATTGCAGTAGCAAAATAAAATTATTCTAGACTACTCCCACACTTTCAATATGACTGTGCCTAATTATACTGCATGGGTTATCAGCAGCAAAGCTGGAGCTTTTGGTAGTTATGTATGGGATAATTGGAGTTTGAGGTTTCCGGGAAGACATGGCAGATTTGCAGCAGGAGGACAATTGTGTGACACAAACACACAGGTTTATCTACCTGGAGGTTTATCTAGGTGAGCAGAAAAGAAATATTCACTCATTCTTCTGCCACACCAAGGTGCATGGGGTGGCTTTTTCCTCAAAGCTGTAAGTTTCTCTCAAGGATGCATATGACTGAGGGGGTGGCTGCATCATTTTACATTCACATTTATTTTTTGACATTTTCTTAATTCTCTTTCTCCCAAGGAGGCTTAGACACTCAGAGCTTGGCCTATAATGAGGAGACACTAAGACAAAATCTTGTATTTCAGCTTTTTAAAACACAGACAGTGTTTTCTTATATTTGCACAGAAAACAGATGAGGATCATGTAGGTGATCCATCACAATAGAGTATCTCTAGACTGGGGTAAATCCACCCTATTCCTAATGTGACAGGCTTCTTCTGGATGGGGGGAGGGGAGGAAACCACTGCAGGTTGCATTGGTTTGGGTTGGGCTCCTCAGGGACACATTTGTTATGGTCTTAAAGCCCTGGCTATGACCATCCTGCTCCTGCACAAGAACATCTTCTAGCTGAGCTTCTCACGTAGATACTTTACTCTTGGCCAAACAGTTATGCAGTTCTCTGTCAAGCAGGGTCATAAAAGATGTTCTCCTGTGAAAGGACCTGCAAACTGAAATCCTCTTCCCAGGCAGTGACTTGCCTCAAGCTCTGCTTTTGTCCTCCTGGGTACTCTGATCAGCTAGCCTGGGACAGGCAGGCTCCCTTCCCTGACATGGTTTTGAAAGAAAGCAACCTCAGGAAGTACTGCTTGAACATAACCTGTGTGGAATTTTGGCACCTTATGGTCTCTGAATTACAGATATTTTTTCACTGGAGGAGCTACTGGGGCTTCGCCAGAGTAGAAGCCTCCAACCCTGTAATGGTGCATGTGTTTTAAGTACCCACTAAAGGCTGTGATTTGAAGAATTGCCAGTGATTTATTTTAGAGGTTCCAAGGCTATGCAGAACAGAGAACCAAGGCATCTGAATAGTTGTTAAGCCTTACATGCCTGTGTTCCTGTATGGCTACAATTACAGTGGAATTTGGTTACAGTGCTCTCACTGGCAGGTGTCTAGTTGGACTGAATTGTTTTGTCGGATGACAGCAGGACAAACTTAATTATCCCAGTGCCTGGGATCCTTGCAGTAATAGGGAACTGCTATGGTGGGATACATCTGGATTCTCCCAGCAAGAAGCCAAATGCTTTCTTTCTTCCCCCCCCCCCCAAAAAAAAATACTGTAGGTAANGAGCAACACTCACCAGCTAAGCATTTTAAAAGGAGGGCTTTTTGAAACACCTTTCTAAATGGACCCATCTCCTCCTACTTGCCGTCTGCAGATCTGGCTTTGAAATTATTTACAACATGTTGTGATCTTGTAATCATCTCTGAGACAAGAAAGCATCTCAGCTCTTAAGGAAGGTGAAATTTCTTTTTTTGTGATGTAAATATTTTGAAACAGGGAAGACATTCCTTCTTAGCCTTTCAAAGCAGATCATGAGATATAATTACAGTAATTTTACTGCACGGCTACAAATACGAGCACATGGAATGTGTGTGGGCAGCCCTTGCATAGATACAAGGCTAACAAGAGATGGAGGATTTGTAGATCTTCAGCTCCCAAACCCGGGATCAGTCCCAGCCATACAGCAGCAAAAACTATACGTGACAAAAGCAAGCTCTCATCCCATCCTTTCTAGTGACAGGAGTCTATTATTTTCTTATCAGAAGGTTATCCACTGCATCCTATTCTTCATCTGAATCTGCCTGAAATCATCTTTCAGTCACTGATTTTTTTTCTTTTCCTTTTTTCAGTAATACAAAAAATTGACCCTGAGTTTATATCTCTCTATGCAAGTATCTATACTTACATCTTGAGTAACATCTCAGCTTCTTGTCAGTGAGCTAAATCAGCTGAGCTTCTTAATCTTCAAATCATTACTTGTTTTCCAGTCCCCGAAAATGCTTGTGACCCTCTTTTGAACTTCACTCTCTCTCTCTGTCCTCATGATTTCCATATCTTTGACAGTGTGGACAACAATGAATAGCCATATGAATAGCCATATGAATAGCCATAAACAGTCAGACCGAAGGTGTATCCAGCCTATGTCCTGCTTTTGGCAGCACTTTCCACAAACGCTATGGGAAGATTAATAACAGTGAAAACAAGGTGCTCTCTTCCTTGCTACCTGCTCCAGCATCTAAGTAATCTGCAGCTCGTTGTGCTGCATACAGGTGCTCTTAAACTGGACTGGGATTCTTTCCTATTTTCTTCTTGACATTCCTGGTTGTATGTATCCAAAGACCACTTCGGCTTTTTTTTTTTGACAATTGCAGTGCCTCAGAAGCTCACATTGACCTGTTATGTGTGAATTTTTTTAAGTCCTCCATAAAGCTACAGCTTTCCAAGACAGTTCACTAGCTCTAGCAAATAAAATTTGTTGTCTGATGAAGTCAGTATACACAATCCGTCAAGCTAACTTTTTGGCCTTGACTTTCAAGTCCTTATCTGGAAAACCATCCAGTGCTGCCTCCTGCACTGACTGCATAGAACTAGGGAGCAAGATTTCCGAGAGGAAAACATTCTGTACCATGAACTTACAAGTTGAGTGTTGAATTTGAAATACCAGTATTTGGCTTCAGACTGCTTCCAGCTCTATCTACTTTTCATCTCCTATCTGGAGAGTAAGCCTTGCCTGTTTTCCAGAGGTATTAGTACAATGGTCTCCATCCTACTGCAACAAGCCTGCAGTAATGTTACCTGAAAGCTTTCAATGACTGAAATTTCTAAAAAAAATTGAGAGTTACTTAAATAAAATATATTTAAGTGTACAGTAGATTCCTGGATTTTTATGACTGTCTGCAGAGAAGTCTTTAAAAAATAAACCCAGTATTGATTGTCCTTCTAAAAGAAAATTGAGATTCCCTGATAATAGCATAATTACTCCAAATGTTAGGGGATTAAAGAATAACAGCAATGTTACAGAGAGAGGGATTACTTAGCAGTACTACCTTTATTTCCTAAGACTTCCAAATGAATGTGAAAGAAATCTTACCACATTCACATCTCCAAGTGTGCATGCATTTCCACACCACCACCCTTTCACTGTGGTACATGCATCTTGCTCCAGTCTTGCTCTCCTTCATCCAATCTCACTCCTGAATCCTGTCTCTGCCTCTCAGAATCAGAGGCACAGCCAGACACATCCCAGCTTCCTTTACCTACAGCCATTGTTTCCATGCAAGACCTGCCCATCATCCATGTGTACATATCCCAAAGTCAGTGCACACACACCAGACCCTACAGTTTCACACAGTGTCACTTTAGTATTTTATCCTGTAGATGGGATGAGACACAGAAGATTCCTATTGTCCAGGCACTTAAAGTCCTCGGGTCTTTTTAAGGGGGCAGTCAGCAAAATGCCTTTTTCAGCTTGCTGGAGTTTAGGAGCTGCCAGCTAAGTAAGTATAGGTCTGAGCTGTTTTTTCTTGAATTGAGTGGTTGTGATGGATTATATTTATACTTCTGCTGTTCCAGCCTTTGAGAAACCATCCCACACATCTGTTATATTAGAAGGCTCCAACCTAATATTTTTTCAGCTGGGCACGTGGGAATATGATTATATCATCTTTGTTTTACTCCATTCACTCTTGCTCCTCTATTCTTCCCTCTCACCACCATTTATCATTTAATGATCCACTAAAATATTACACAGTGATTTTTACTCATCACCATCTTTTTCCCTCCTTGTTAACAGATGCTTACCCCAATTCTGAAGTGATCTATGTGTGGACTAATAGCACCACAACATCTGTGGTGGTGGCTGAAGATGGCTCACGACTTAACCAGTATCACCTGATGGGACAAACTGTAGGAACTGAAAACATCAGTACCAGTACAGGTAGGGAGAAATTTTAATTCTATGGTTGCTGATAGCTGGAGTGGGAGGGGAAATCCATAGGCTCCAGTTATCTTCCAAGGAGGCTAGGGAAGCACCAATGGAACATAGAGTGACATTCTGTGGTTCTATGATTCTATGATAGGGTGCTGGGGAGATCTTGTGCAAGTTCCTGGGTACTTAGCAGAGGCACTGAGAGATTGAGAGGGATATATAGTGGCTCTTAGGTACGTCACAAGGCTGTTGCTGAAGATGCATCCAAGCTCCTGCTATTAAACAGGAGTGCTGGAGAAGCTGCGTGCAGCTTCTTGGCAACTGCCTTTGCTGAGGCTGCCAGCACTATTGCTGGCTGATTTCCCCGTGGGAGGAACCACCCCGTGAGGTAAACACCACCCACGCATTTGATCCATTTCAATCATCACATTAAAATGATTTGTTTGATGAAATCGTGGGGGGTGGGGGGGAGGGAGAGGGAGTGGAGGGTAGCTGGGGGTCTGTGGCATGGCTCTGCAGCGTGTTCGGGGGACCACGTGGCCACAGAGGAGGTGTAAACTCGGAGGATTCCCATTTCCTCCCGGGCTGCAAGTGGAGGTGCCAGATGTGGCAGCATTAGGGAGGCAAAGAAGCTTTAATCCCAGGCCGAGCGCCCACGTGAGCCATACCCCCTTGCTTCTTAAGGCTCCCACGCAAGGGCAGCCCTGGGTGCACATTGGCGGGGGGACTCCCGGGGGGAGGGGGGTCGAGGCCAGGACAGGGGTCACGTGGGCCTAGCCCGATGGGAGCTTAACCAGGTTACACAATGCATTGGTCTGGAGAGCATTAGTGGACTCCAGCTCTGTGGGGGAAACAAAATAGCCTTCTGTGAAGGGGAATTTCCACCACCACTGGCTGTGTGAGACTTGGGGAGAGAAAAGGGGGCTATGTGCAGCAACGCAGCAGGGACCCTTTCCTGATAGCAAAGTACCAGAGTCATCTGGTCATGTTCTAAAGGCTCATTCAGAGACAGGACTGTAGAAGATAAGCTATAGATTGAGTTAGGAACTTGTTACTACCTGCAGGAAACCGAGGACTCATGAAAACAGGCACATGCACAGTTGCACACAAAGTTAGCTAGACCAAAACATGAAAGCTTTCTGTTAAGACTGTCCAAATATGGCAAATAAAGACAAACAGGACCCCAAGTGAGGGGGGGTTTGCCTCAGGCAGCAAAGAGAAACCACTAAACACAACCACTATCTCCATCTTACAGAGCTTCCCCCCCTCCCTTGCTCATTTTAGGAGATGCAAAGCTATTGCTAAAGCAAAGATACGAAAAGTCAAGAGTAGCATATAGACAGTCAAAGCAGCCACTACTGTAGGAAAGGGATGAGTGTGCTATCTCACATTAAAGAACAAAGACTTTTTCCTTACCAGTTTACCATCATAGCCGCGTTGTTTTCTGCAATGAATGGCAGCTCCCCTCTCGCCTTCATTGTTGCCAGGAAAAAGATCCAGAGGATGTACTGGGGCATCTCCTACAAGCTTTCCCTGCTCCTCAGGGCTCCAGCCCAGCAGTAAGTGCTCCAGCGTGTCAGCTCCAGGCAACTTCCAGTTTGCAGCTTTGTCTGTGAAAGCTCCTTGTACTCCTCAGCCCAGGGAAACAGGATATTCTTCAGACAGATCCTAAAGTTTCTGTCCAGTAGCCACCAGCCCTACTGTATCATAAGATTTAGGCTAATAAATCCTTGTTTTCCAACATCAAGATTTTATATTAATGTCCTGGGTTACATCTGGGCTAGCTGGATTCTGATTGCAGGGTGGATCACAAAGAGCAGGACACAGATTGTAACTGGGGATTAGCAAAATACAAAAATCCGATTTTGCACAGGGAAAGCATCAGTCAGCGATGGATTTTCTGGACTTCATCAAGCTCGTAGGAGGGCAGTAATCAGGGTTACTTATGTGGCTGTCTAAGGCATTCCTTCTATTGAATTGTTGAATGTGAAAAAGTAAACTCAAATAGCTATTGCACAAATCCAAGTGCTTGGATCTTTTGTGGGGTTTTCTGACAAATAAGTGAAAATACACAGCCCTTTCAGCTGAACAGACAAAATGTTTGTGTATGTTATAGGACATTTAGGCTGTCCTTTCTAGTAAACTTCTATAAAAATAATGGAAACGCTGGATCTGCACCAGTCCCTTGTGATTCTGCTGATTGTGTCGGCAAGCCCCTAAATTTGGCTGTCTTCTCGGAAAAAAATATCCTGACACTCCCAATTCACCAACCAGTCTTGAAATGTCAACATTTTAGCCATGCCACAGAAAATAATTCTGACATGTGCCACCTGTTTGGTCAGGATTCTTTGTGCTAACACCCCCGAATGTCAGTCCACCAAAAGAAATTTGACTACTCACACTGCTTCCAACAGCCCAACATCTGTTATGTCCTAGTGGCACAAGTGGTGAAAACAATCAGATGTGGGATTTGGGTCCAAGTGGATCTTGCTGCTTTCTGCAAATGCTTGCCCAGTTCTGTTCCTCATACCCAGAATCTCTCATCTCTAACTTAGGATCTGCAGTGCCACAAAACAAACAAACCCCATTCTTTTATATTTTACCAGCTGGAGCCTGAGCTCTGAAATACCCAAAGCCTAAATAATGGAAGAAGCATTCAACCCTTCATTTTGCACCAAATAATTCTGGTTTTCCTTGAGATGACTCTTTTTCCTGCATATCTATTAAAAAATGACACAGGCATTTCTCATGGGCCAAAATATTCTGGATGTCAGCATGTTCAGGAATGAGGCATTACAGACCTAATCATATCAGGATCTCACCAGAAAAGCTGTTGAGACATGTCAGTCCAGGTATATGCAGTAAACAAACAAACCTGGGGGCCAGTCGAGTCTCATTAAAATACTCTATTGAATCATAGCATAACAGCAGTAGAAGAATGCATGTAGGCTCCTGGAAAGATTGCAAGCATTATCTCNTACTGTAGCAGCTTTTAAAGCATAAAACCCCCTTAAGACCAGCAGCAGCACAGTAGAATAGCTCTGTGAAGAAATGCAGCCATTCCTGCTCTAGGGTTTTTCATTAGTGCTAAATTTGTTATTAAAATTGTTTTGTGCAGTGATGAGTGGACCCCATCAGGAACACAATTCTAAGTGCTACATAAACCTATAACAAAAATTAGCTTTTGCTCAAGAAAGCTTATGGTCTAAGGATAAAAGTGGCCTTGCAGAAGTAAAAGGGAGCTTTGCTACTCCAACAGAGCAAGGATTTTGTTCTATATAAACAAAAGGCCAACTCAGGCAGCTTTTAGCTTTAAGCATTAAAAACCAAGATGTGAGGTTTTCTTAAACTCTAAGTCTGCTGGAGTGTAGGCCTCCTAGTGTAGGCATTTTTTGCAAAGGAAATGGGAAATCAGAGGAGATACTGATTTTAAGAAGTGAAAGCACAAAATCAAGGTGAAACTATTATTTCAGTGGAGACAAGAGCTTAGGTAGGTAAAAAAGATAAGATAAAAATCAGCTGTGGAGGGCCATCGAAAGTCAGCATTAATTTGCTGCATTTTAAAAAGAGAAGAAAGAGGTCCTGTTGCTTTACTGAAGCTGTGTAGATGTTTTTTCATTCCAGCTCCGAAAGCATCCTGTCAAAATCAATAATGCACATCGTCACTCCTTAGCAAGCAGGAAAACTCTGACTCAAACACATCCCAGTGCAGTAACAACTCAAATTACAAGCACGTAGACCCTGCTGGTCCTGGCATATTTTATGGGTAATCCACAAACAAAATGCTCCTAAAAAGAGAGCAAGTGGGGTTCCTCCTGAGACCACAGCATGATCAGCATCCCTGGTTCAAAATTACGCTAAATGGAAGGGAATTAGATGTTGCTTCACAGGGATTTTCTCCCCAGTGTCACAGCATTCGCTGTCCATCTCCACATCCCTTCAGGGAACAATTTCAACAGAAAATCAGACTCCAGAAGTAAGTTGTAAAGATTGAGGCAGGCTGTCAGGTAAGGTATTTCTGTGCTATTTCAGTCTTTCAGTCTAAAATTCTCAAGATGAACAAGGTCTGTAAACTTCATCCAAAATAACAGAGCTCCTCTACCACAACATCAGTGCAACTATACCTGCAAAATCCCTTTTGCTGTAGACCTGTTCTCTGCTAATTAGCCATATTGTCACTTAGAAATAATCTGCCAGATCTAACTGCTTAGCAATGCTGGCTGCAACTCAACTCAGGCTATTCACACAAGGCAGAATCAGTCTGTTATATATTTTCCTTTTGTGGCTGGCCTGTAGACACTAACAGTCAAGTCTTGCAACAGAGAATATAGCTTTATTTGATTTGTTCTTGGAGAACAATATATATTTCAGAACAGGCATTACTCCGATTCATTGGTACCCAGATGAATGATGCATGCTTTTAAATTAATTTGATATCAATGTGAGTGGAGGTCTTTTAAACTTTGAAGGGTTTTTATTCTCTCTCTATTTTTTTTTTTCCCCTGGCAAATAATCACTTGTTTTTAGCTAGCAAGATTTTGGCTTTGGGTAGCAGTTGCCATCAATGTATAGTCTACAGTGACAACTATATGATTTACCAGGAATGGTCTGAAAGAACCAGTTAAGTTTTGATTTTTTCTGAAGCATTAGGGAAGGTGACAGCTGGTCTGTTGATTTTAGAGTGCATTTTTTTTAGGCTTTTATTGAAATTCAGAGGACCTGACAAAAGATAGTACTGTTAATCTGGTATATAAAAAAGACATGGAATTTAAAACTGCATAGGCAATTTTCAGTGATTTCTCATACAGGAAGTACAATATTCATTGCACAAGTGAACAGGACATGGCACAGTCTCTATCCAGAAACTATCTTCCTAAGGGCTAAGACATACTACATTCTGGGAAAACTGCATACACTAAATCAGTATTTTTGTTTTTCTGGAGGAGCAAACTGATGGGTTTGGATATTTATGTCAATAAGACATCCCAGGATCCATGTACAAAGCTGCAGTTTTTGCTACACCAATGCTGGGATGGGCAGTCCCTAAATTGCAGTGCTGAAGGAGTGTCTGGACCCATTCTCATTCTTGAAAATTGATGGCTTGGCATGTAACAGTTGCCCTAATGAGGTTAAGTCCTGCTGCTAAATCAGGTTTCTAAGAGTAGATGGCCTTAATTTAACTCTGGTAATGCAGTTTCTAGACCTTAGCAAAAAGCAAGCAGGACCAAAGCAGTGCTAGCAACCTGTGCTTTTAAGACCATGAATACCAAGACATTCCAGGTGCACTAAAGGACTGCAGCTTTTCAGTGCAGTAGGAGTAGTCAGTCGTGTATTCTGCTTTTGGGGGACTGAGTGTGAAGATTCTAGCAGCACCTCTGTCTCAAGTCCTGACATTCCACGCTGCAGAAATCAAAACATTTTTCATGAAATTAAGGATGGCTGAATGATATCCTCAGATGGGTGGTGGAGGTGGCCTACTTAAGTCACTAGGTATTCTGTATTTTATCCACATGCACGTTTTTCTCCTTCTAGGTGAATATACTATTATGACAGCCCATTTTCATCTGAAAAGAAAAATTGGTTATTTTGTCATCCAAACATACCTTCCTTGCATTATGACTGTGATCTTATCGCAAGTGTCATTTTGGCTAAACAGAGAATCTGTTCCTGCTAGGACTGTCTTTGGTGAGTATCCCACTTTCTTCCAGCACATGAGAAGAATGGATCTGGCTTGTGGAAGTGATTTGCTGCAATGAAACCACAGTACACAAGTGCTTATTTCTGACTGAGGTGTTCTAGATGTTCCCTTGGTCTCTTCCATTTAAAAACACTGAAAGTTTTGGGGGGTTTTTTTGTGAGTTTTTTTTGTGTTCTTTTGTTTTGTTTTTTGATAAAGTTATGGCATAAATTGTTCAGGAACAAATTATCTGAAGGTTAAAGACAGAAAGCAAAAGAATCAGATTGGTATGGGTTTTTTTTATACACTTGGGTAAAATACAAGATGGTTTAGCACAAACCCCCACACATATTAGCATATTTAGTATATACTCTAGCTAAGCATTTGAAACAGATTCTACTTCAAGGCATTTGTGTTTATCTCTATTTTAAGATGTTTATCTGGGAAAACCAAGCACAGTTTAATTAGTTACAATTATCTCTATTACCATCAAACAAATTAATATGATTTTGCATTTAGTAAACATATTTACAACTGAAGTTGTCACGGAAAAATCCATTGGGGTCTCTTAAATTGCTTGATTTATCACTAGAAGATTGCAGAAAATAAACACAGACTTAAACAAAGGTTGCTGAAATACAAAATTTTCACTAGATGAAAAATGAGGGGAGCGCGATCAGTTTATTATGTAAAACCTCATTCAGGTGTTCTTAAAAGCGACATTCTTCTTTACAGACCTACTGAAATCAATTGCCAGTTTTGATCAAAAATCAGTTCAGCATGTATGGGGAGAATACAGGAACCAGCAACATTTTGCTAGCATCTGTTCTAGGTTTACAAAGCTGCTGTATTTGGTTCTATTAGAGGTATCCTACCAGATAATGGTAACTCTTGTCATTTGCTCACCTCTGGGAAGGGAGGAGCTACAGTCAAAGAAATCACTAACAGCCAACAATTTCAAACAAAAAAATCTCCATGTAAGGAAATAGCATCAGGAATCCTACTTTATTCTGACAGTTACTGCTAAACAGGTTGCTTATTGTTTTTATATTTAACAAGGGACACTATACATGGCATGCATCAGTGTACAGGGATAAAATACCAGTAAGGTTTTTGTTTATGTAATGGCTGGGTTTGTATTACCCCTAAAAATATTTACTTAAATACACTCTAACTAGAGATAACCAGAATACCACAGAATTAAACACCTGAGAGCAGAGGCTTTCATTTTTTCTTGGAGAGCAAAGTCTCTTTTTTGGATTGTAGCATGCAAATACTGACTGACTTCGTGTGGCCTTCCTAGGTATCCTGCTGAATTGAGGCCACTCCTAACTCTTTAAGGATCTTGCAAGGGCTACCAAACTGATCTCTACCTCTTTTCTTCCCCCCCTCCCCCCATTTCCCCTCCATTCTTTACAGGAGTAACAACAGTCCTCACCATGACCACCTTAAGTATCAGTGCCCGTAACTCTTTGCCAAAAGTGGCCTATGCTACTGCAATGGACTGGTTCATAGCTGTCTGCTATGCTTTTGTTTTTTCTGCATTGATTGAATTTGCAACAGTCAACTATTTCACCAAGAGGAGCTGGGCATGGGATGGCAAAAAAGCCCTGGAGGCTGCTAAAATCAAGGTGCTTGTCTTACATATTTTAGATATCTGGAATAAAAAAGCATATACTCAGCATAGTTCAAATAACAGAATGGACAATTTTCAGCTTCTTCATGGAAAAAGAGTATTCAATTATCTCATTACTTAGTTTCACCTTCCTAGAGAGGAGAACTTAAAATAAAATATGCTGCCTTCCCTTCACAGAAATAGACTATCATTCTCTACCATCTATATGAAGACAACTGTTTTCAGAAGGATATAGGGCATTGAATACGTGTCATGAGATTTCAGTGATCAAACTTCTGATAATAGCAGGCTAATACTATGAAGCATTTCTGCAGAGCACTCCCATGTACTCTGCCAAAAAAATTACAAAGTTCACATTGAGCTCCAGGAGTCAGTCCGGTCCATCAGTCAGTCCTCTCCACCATGTCCCTAACAAAAAAGGAGACAAAAGAGCAGTTCTATGAAAATGTGAACTTCTGAGTTTTGCACTGAAATTTTGCAATAGGACAGACTCTTAACAAGTGGTCTCCTGGAGAGATCTTGTACCCCCAGGCATTTTGAAAGAGCCGTACAAAGAAAGAGGGCAAGCTGGTAAAGTCAGTGAGCCCTTCACCATGCTCCTTGCTGCAGCGGGGAGGATGAGGTTTGCATATTGGCAGCAGCCCACAGGGCAGCAACCTCTGCAGGTACAGGACTGCATTGCCCTGACAAAAGAAGCTGCTAACGTACATACATGGAATTCAGGTCCAGTAAGCTATTCTTAGATTTATCTGGCATCAGGGATAGCTTAACCTGAGTAAGGGCTATAAAATCATGGCAGAAACAGCTGTTTAGTAGTCGAAGTCAGAATAGCCAACAGGCATTTGCTAGCATGATTGATTGTGGTACTTAGATTTTTGATTTAACAACTTGAGAACATATTCCTACTTTCCGTTCCTTCAGTCTAATGTTTCTGCTCTTTACGCTGCAGAAAAAAGAGCGTGCATTGCTGGCAAATAAACCTACTAATACTTACAGCACTGGGAAGCTGACCCCTGCACCAAACATGCCAAAGGACTCGGCACCATCTGTCATCTCAAACACTGCACCTGCTCCAGCAAAGTCTGCAGAAGAAAAGCCTGTTGAAAGCAAAAAGACTTACAACAGCATCAGTAAGATTGACAAAATGTCCCGGATAATTTTTCCAGTGCTGTTTGGAACTTTTAACTTAGTTTACTGGGCCACATATTTGAATAGGGAGCCTGTTATTAAAGGTGCCAATTCTCCAAAATAAACTGAAGGACTCTAAAGCCACATGTGAGCCATACTTACAAAGCAGATGCTACCAAGGAAAATTTGAGATCCATTTGACTTTCTACATTTGGGCAATATTCTTCAGGAAGTTTTTTGCATGTTTAATAATATGTACAAATAATATTGCCTTGATTGTTTCTACATGTAACCTCAGATGTTTTGGAGATGATGATATTACTTACAGCAACAGATATTTATAAAAGTTTGGAAGACATTGAACATGGCTTCTTTGCTGCTGAGTATCTTGCATTGATAGTTTACAAATAAAATAAGTTATATTTTTTAACTGTTCAAGTGTACTACATATCGTGGTTTTTATACTCCAGATGTACAGTCGTAGAAATATAGGCTTAACCTATATTTTATGGAAGAGCTCCACTTGTCATCTGATAAGTTACTGAGTAACGCCAGTTGTAAATGTGCCAAATTATTAAGTGTAGGGCTATGTTTGAGCACCTTTACTGGTTATAGGTATTGCTTTACACCACAGATAAAGCTGCTCAGCCCAATATTCATTGGAAGTTAATACAACGCAGTAAATCCTAAAGGGGCTATGCTGATTTTTACTGCTTGAGCCTCTGTCAGTGAGGTTAAGACAGGGAGCAGGATGCTACTTGTGTAAATAAAGGTGATGGAATCTTGCCCTTAAAAGAAAATGAGTTTGTTTGGATTTTGAATTCCAAGGAATTTTCTTAAGTGATTCTCAGTATTTATTCAAAAAATAAGAGATACATTGCATGGAATTAATCTAGATTAGGAACATAATTGTGCAAGTAAAACTTTTAACAACAGCAGTAGACATTTTTCATTAGGGCAAAATAAATGATGTGTGGACACTTTCCCGAGAAGAAGTTTGCTTTAGGTTAGCAGAGATGAACAATAAAGAATTGCAGTAAATCTGCAACAATTATTATTTGTTTCCCACAGTGAAAACTAATCAGCTAACACTAAGAAGTGTGTTCAGAAAAAACAATGTGCTTCGTGACAGCAAGGTGTTTCAGTGACAATATTGACAGAAAGGTCTTTGTACTGTCCATCTGAGACTTTTTTCTATAAAACGCCTTGCTGCTGCCGATGTGTTTTGCTTTCACAATGAACAAGAATACGCAGTCTGAGTTTTCAGCTCTTTCCTCCTTGGCATCCTTTCCTTGTTCCAGAAGCTTTTGTAATTTAATCTTAATGTTTAAATAAAAAACGCATTCGATATTTGATTGCAAAATGTCATTCGTATACTGGTTATCTTTTTAGAGAAACCAAAAAATCACAAGAACTGGAAGAATTAATTGGAAAGCACGTATGCACACACTTGGTCACAGATACGTGCATGCCACATCCTCACTGTTGGCCAGAAAGGTGCGTACTGAGTGAAGACAGTGAACTGAGATGTTTCAGAATTAGGTGCTATCTTGCTATGGAACATCATCCCCATTTTCTGCTTGGGACAAGAAAAGAGTTCATTCTTCTCTTTGAGGTAAGAGTCTGGTCCAGTACTGGGAAGCTGTCTAGGTTTCCTGTATGTCTTTTCTTCATACTCTTCATTCCTAAACATTGACAATAAAGAAATCTTACACGTCTGTTGCTTTATGCAGCTTTTTGTTCAGTGTTGTAGAATTAGAAGTTTATGAATTCTCAGTGACCACAGAGAAACCATGGGACTGGAAGCTCGTAAATAGGAGCAGTGGAGGTGCATCCCATTTATTAGGGCTTGCCTGAGCCAAAGTGACAATTTGGATCTCTGTTTTCATGTAGGCTTCCTATATGGCTTTGATTAGCCACGTATCTCCTTGCTCATTTCTTTGTTTACAAAAATGGGATAATGGTATCTGAATACAATTAATCTGCTCCTTTGGGTATCAAAATCAGTAAAAAAAATGCAGAGTCTCTTGGGAAGCAAAACTTTATAAAGTCCCGTGGCTATTTTTTTCTTGTATACAGACTGTTCAAAAATGGTTGAAGCCAATGAAATGTCTTTTTCTCTTGGTGAAGGGCATGTACTTTGGCCAAGTCAAAGAGTGTGGTACACACACACATTGTACTGAATGTCACCAGTGATAGTCTCACTAAGCGCATCTGAAATAGCTAAAACCACCTGGCAAATGGTGGATGGGAGCAGATCTTTCTGCATATGTGACACAGACCCTCTCAGTTTCAGTCTCTTCTGCCTCCTTCTATGGCCATATGTACAATGAAGGCCAAGCTAGGTTCCTAGAGCCTGAATATCCAGTTGAGGAGAGGTGAGCCTATTGTGCTGTCAAGGCCAGCAAATACAAGTATTACTTTTTGTTTGGTTGAACACACATGGAAAACATTTCTTCTAAACATTTCATATGTGTGTGCATTCCTCCTGTGGCAGGTGAAATGGCCGTGACATGAATTGTATAGTAGGGTCTTGTTAATTGCTGAGGGAGACTGCCTGCAACCCTACAGATGTGTGTTTGCTCACTGCCCTTGAGGCTTTTTGTGCAGATGATAAGGCCTGCCATTGACATCTAAGGCAGATTACTGTGTGCTGAGTAACACATCTAGGCAAGGATTCTTGCTAGGAATCAATTTACCAACACCTTTCTATTTCTAGTCTTACCAAAACAACAGATGTGATGTAACTCTAGTAACACCAGTGACACAGCATACTGCACCAAATTAATCTTCAACTAGGTGTCTGAGGGTGATGGGTAAGCTGGTGAGGATGTATAAGCAGATAGTCCTCTTGCTGATTTGCTCTTTTTTTTAACCCCGTATGTACACATGCCACCATGTTGTCGGCAGGTATGTATCAGTACCTGCAAGCTCAATTCTCAACTATTCATACAGCATACAGATAGCACAGACTTAAGCTTTTTTATCACACATTATTCTTTATGACATATATAGTATTTGCAATTGCATATATGGATTCTTGACACTTCTTCCCCTTAGATACCAAACATACAAGTTACATGAAAAGCATGGTGGATTTAGGTTTGGTTTTTAGTTTGTTGTTTGGGTTTGTTTTCTATGGGGAGATTAGGTAGCTGAAACAATTATTGAACAATGATATTCCAAAGATTTAGGAGCTAATTGGATAGTCATGACTGAAATCAGGTTCTGTGAATTCTAGCTCAATCTAGAGCATGCAATCTTTGCACGATTCTCTAAATAAATAGCAACTATATGAGGATCCTGAGATCTGATTGCTAGAAGCTAAAGGAGTACTTGGGAATAATATCATACATATGTGCCTTTTCCCTCTTACTCTTCCCCCAAAAGGTCTGCTTCTGGCCACTTTGACAGGAAGGATACTGCACTAACCAGACCATTGTGCTGACTCCATACAGCTATTCAGCAAATGTTCTTCAAGAGAAGACTGGAATGCATGAATGCGTAATCAGACCCTAGGCCACAGAATACTTGTGAAAGTGGCACGAGAGTGCTTCTGGGATGATATGGAGGCTGTAGTTACTACACTGTAGAAAACTATGAACAGTCTGCAAACATCCAGAGGGCAATGAATATCAAAACAAGAAAGATAATCATAAGAAATTGCTCTTCACTTTTCTCTGATTTCCACAAAAAGCCTCCAGTGTGGAGTTTTTCACTACAAGAACAAGAAAATCAGAGGTATAGTTCCAGCATCTTTTTCCAGAGCCATTGTCTCTGTCCGAGAAGGTTTTCTATGCTTTATTTTATTTGTTTACACCCAAATCTGACTCTTACCCTGAATGGCTCAGCTTTATCTTCTGGCCTCTGTTGTGGAAATCACTGTCAGGATATCTAAATCTGACCTATTTTACTTGCATGGAAAGTTTCCTTGTCTTCACTGAATTTGGAACTATCTGCAAACAGCGGAGATGAGTGGTGACAGGATCAGGCCCTATTATTTTAATAATCTGTCTGAGTTCTCTTCTATACATAAATCACTTCCAATTATGTTGACTCTCTTTATATTGTGTTTGAAGGTAAAGGCATTCTGTTACCATGCATTTACTAAAACAGGTTGAAGAAAACATCTAATTTATAATTCCCAGACAATCTCACTCACTTCTAATCCTTGTTGAGAACTGAAATGATAGAAGAAGCAGCAGCCACCTTGCAGTCTGTGCTCTTACTTGAACAGCAGATATTGTCCCATAGTTTGGAAGATGCTTCAGTAAGCCAATATCAGTTCCATTCTGGAATACTTGAGTGCCACTGTCTCACACTACACAACATTTAACACTTTAAAGCTCTCCACAGTCAGTGGGATGGTTTGTGTGGGAGACCATTACTCACTGATGGTATCTGAACTGAGGGAGACGGGAGCATTTCCCAGATCCTGACTCAAAGTAAATACCTTGGCTTTATACTGCTCCAGCCTGGAGCACTATCTGGATGGGTATCAATCTCCTCTGGTTTGCCTTGGAAGAAGCTTGGGCCTTCAGGAGAGGGGTCAGCTGTGTCACTGTCCCCAGTATGGGTGAGATGGAATCCTGAAGGGCACTACTTCACAGCTTAGTCACAACCAAAAAGAGTAATAAATAGGAATTGCTTGTCATAGGGTTTTTCCATGAAGGGCATGCCTTCATGGAAAAAAGAGTTGAAAAGTGAATTACAACAATTCAGCACTGGAGGGTGTATGCAGTTTGCTAATTTTCCTCACTTGTGACCATTAAGAATGAAAGAACAAGTCAAATACAATGGAAAAGGTTGTTATTTCTGATATTTGAGCTGTTCCAACTTACTCCGAGGATGAATTTAGGTAACAAGGCATTTTTTTAAGCTTAGACCTCTTCTGTTATCTTGAATAGTGTTCTGCTTTTTTTTTTATTATTTATTTTTTTTTCTAAAGAGAATATGTCTTCTGTGGAATAGCCAGACATATTTGTTCAAAACAAAACAAAAAAAATATTTTTTTGAAATAATCTTCTCTTTCAAAAATTCTTGCTCAGCATATAAATTAAACTTCCAGGAAAACTGAATGAAATTGCTTTGCTACTCAGTTCATGCAGAAAAGATGAATGTAGCACTTGCACAGCTATTTGTTTCTTAAATCTGGAGATAATGTTCTTTATAATAAGAATATATTTCCCCTAGCACCCTTGCTGTTTGGGTTTGAATTGACACTGAAGTGTTCAGAGGAACCGGAATTATTCTAAAAGGAGTGTTTGATTGAATTCCCTTAATTCTTTCTGGCTTTTTATAAGTTTTTATGTCACTTTAAACACTTAAATATGGCAATTGTGTGGTGACAGTCTCAGATGACATCCTCACCTTACCAGTTTTATGTCTTCTGCTATTTTGTTCTGGACATTTGTTCAATTTTGAGAAAGACAGAAAGAATGGGAATTGGATTTTATAAAGCTCAAAGGACTTCTGATGGATCTTCTTAGGATTACCACTAATTTAGACTCAAGTCTAAGTGTTCCATTCTGTATTGCATTATTTGGCTTTTCATTGCCATCCTCAAAAGCAATTATCACTTCTCACAGTCATCATGTCTTAAAAGTTGCTGTTTAATTGGCCCTGGCTAAAAAGAAAGTGAAAAGGAAATTAAAGAATGTTGATTGAAGATATCAGCTCATTTTCCTTAGAAGAATTTGGAGAGTTTTTGAGAAATGCAAATAGACTGCAATGCACTAGACCAACAATGATAGGTCGCATTTGTAGGTGGGAAAATTTGAACACTTTATAGCTCTCCACAGTCAGTGGGATGGTTCTACTCACATAGAACAAAAATGTGTAATTTCTCACATATATAACAAACACTGTAACCAACCACCCACAGAAATGTTGGCCTCAGTGGATCTGAGCTCAGTTCTTCATTCACTGCAGGCTGATCTTACTGACATCCAAGGAACAGGCCCGTTTGCCCTCCATGCCTGTGCTTCTGCCAGGAAGCATACACAAGGCTGCTAAAGCAGTGCAGCACAGCAGTTGGGAGGAATTCTCCCTGTCCTCTCTGTGGGCCAAAGAGAGCAGTGACACCTATGCCAAAGGACAGAGTTGATGGCACACAGAAAGCGTCTTGATTTCTGAAGCTCAGCCTCTGACCTCAAAGTTGATTTAGCTATTTTTACAAAACCGAGTGTTTCCAGCAGATGCAACACTTCAGCCAGAATAAATTGGTTCTATTCTCTAATAAATCTCTAATAAGCCTTCAGCTGGAGGACTCCAGGAGCTGTAGGAGACAGGATGCAGCCCCTTTGCTGTTTGTCTCAGAACAACCCCAGTTCCTTCCTGTGCCACTAGTGAGGGCTCTCCTTCAACATTTAATCACACAGAAGTTCAGGTGCCAGATTTCAGGAACCTGTTCAGTGCAAGAGCCACAGTTTCAGCAAGTGAGACACTTGATCCGAGCGCCCCATTTCCTTCCTCTGCATTCCCCTCCCCATATTTATGATAACCCTGTACAACTGCTTTCAGAGGCTTTTACTTCCTACTCCCTGCACAAGAAATACCACAAAGGTATCCCTTTGGTATCCCTCACGTTGAATAGATAGTCTTCCTCTGTGAAAATGCAATGGACGGTAAATTAAAATGCAGGTCTGTTTTATTGTACTAGAGAATACAAACATTTCACTATCATTACAGCGTACAATAAAATGTTTTGTTAAAACATGTGTTGGATAATCATGATCCTTACCTGCATACACAATTTGAAAAGACTCAGCATAGGCAGAGTGTGTGTTTTTAAGAATCTATGTATGAAAAGTAAAAATAACCGAGGGATGACATATATGAAGAGTGGTGCCCGAGTAATTCTTAACACAGCTCACAGAGGACAACAGAAAGAGGATCTTAAGCTTATCATCTTTTTTCCTTACAGCCCGAGGTGATGGTGTCGGTATTTAATGAACCATAAATCTCCATTGGAGTCTCAGGGATTGCTGTCACAGGGCAAGGGAAGAGGGATTAGTTAGTCTAACGCTGTGAGGGTTTTTCCGGAGGGCTGAGTGACTTGACAACCACATGCACCACTAGTATGGACATACGGTCACCGAACAGAGGTGTCGGCTGGCTATCGGCTGGCTGGAGGCGTGCTAGGGGGCAATCCAATCCCGCCCCCCGTCCTTCCCGCAGCCGCCGCCAGAGGATCCCGCTGCCACGGCAGGAGACGGCGAGGGCGGGAACGTGTCGGCCAGCGGGGGGAAGAGGCGGAGCGGCGATGGGCGGAGCCGCTGTAGTGGGGAAGCCAGCCCGAAACGTGAAGGAACTGGGGATTCCTGCGGTGTGGGCTTGCTGGGGAGGCGGCTGGGGAGGCGGCGCTGGACACAGGCTGCTCACCACTCTTTGCAAATCGTCGCCCGGTGTGTTTCTCCTCGACATATTTCTGCCACGGTATCATCCGGTGTAACCGTGCCCCCAGCCAAGCAGTAGCTTCTGTCCCAAAGCGCTGCCGGCAGAGCACTCCCGGCCCAGACCGTGACGGCCGCCGCGGCAGCATATCCCTTGCAGGGCGCCGGGGACGCTTTTTAAAATTTGACTTGGATGTACCTGTGTGTGAATATATACATTTTTATAAACGTGGCCGGTGCTGGGCTAGCCGGCAGTAGCGAAACCCCTCTCTGTATGCAGGACGCTACCCGTCCTTGCTTTCCAAAAGCGGTGGCACTGCGAGCCGGGACATCAGTAGCGCGATCCGAGAGTTCCAAGTGATGTTTCCGTAAGTGTAGTACCCTTCAGAAAACCTTTCGTTGCCTCAGAACGGTGGAGGCTATAGCGAGCTGCTGTGTGGCAGTGCCGGTGGCAGCGCGCAGCCCGGCGCTGCCGGCTGGCAGGGATTTCTCTCGTAGCTGAGAGGCGACGACTGCCTCCACTTGCCCCGTCCCGCCTCCCGCAAGACCCGCAGCGCTGGTGTCCTGCAAACTTCCTATCAGCGGATCAGCATACTGCTCAACAGGCCGGCGCCTAAAGAAAGGCTCACTTTCACATAGCTATTTCTGGCGAGTTCCTCGAACCCCTTCGCCTTCCTCAAGGAAGCAGGCGGTCTGGAGTCCGCCTGCTCTTCTCTGCTGGCAATGGAAAAGAGCACAGCCTTATAACGAGTCATTATTAGCAATTCACAGTAACTGCAATTAGCCAAAATCATCATGAGAAAACTACTCTGTAATCTAGTAAAGAAACGTTTAGGTTGAAAAAAAAAAACATAAAACCCAAAAACCAAAAATTAAAGTGCATGACTGGGAATTAATTGCCTGGCTTGCAGCAGAT
The DNA here is from genome assembly GCA_013399775.1 of Semnornis frantzii. Classification (NCBI taxonomy): domain Eukaryota; kingdom Metazoa; phylum Chordata; class Aves; order Piciformes; family Ramphastidae; genus Semnornis; species Semnornis frantzii. The sequence goes on along the minus strand of VWYK01042688.1, from coordinate 10,654 downwards.
TTTCCCTAAGCTGTCTCATTCCTTCAATAAATAACTTCGGGAACAACTCTCTCCAGCCAGCTCTGCTCGGCATCATGTAGGAGTTATTCTAAAAGCAAGACTGCATCTTCCAGCATTTTTTTTTTTTTAAATAATGTTATAGTTAAGAATCACTCCCTCAGAACTTGGAAATTATCTTTAAGCGAGGAAGATTTATGCTTCGAGATTTTTGATCACAGTAAAGTGATTGCTCGTTGTAGCTCCAGTAGAGCTTTTTTGTTTCCAGATTACCATCATGTAAGCAAAATTTTGTCATTCACGTTCTTATGCTGATGCTTGGTGCAAAGCTTACACACCTGGAGACAATTACGTTGTTAAAAATCTCATCTGTGGTGTTCTTAGCAGAGTAGAAAGACAAATGATGTTGAAACCTAAACTATTTATGACCTGAATACACTTCTCTGCCATCACATTTCTGAGTTCTTACAGCATAAAACCCTCATTTATTCTAAAGTTACCCTTATACATATAAACCCACGTAGCACGATCTACTGCATCTCTATCTTCTGTGTACACATTTTACAGGTGTATCTTACGCATATATATGTGTATCTATGCATTCATACAGTGCATGCAAACTTCGACATACATCCAGCTAGATACAGAGGCATACACAAAATTGTGTATGTTTGTTTATCTCTCTGTGCTGGACTGTACCGTAAATCCCTCTCTGTAGCCTTTCTAGTCTGTGTCTGAATGTACATCGGGACGTCCGTGGTTCCGACCATTCCGAAACCAGAAGCAGAGCAGATCCCGCTCTCTCCGTCTGAAAGAAGCACCTCCAGCGTTCTGGAGGGCCCATTTGGCAAGTAAGTGTGGAGTTTGGGGGTGGAAGCACCCTCCAAAATAGCAGGGAAACGGTGCCACCGGGCGCCGCAGCCCCGTCGGAGCCGCCTCCCTCAGGGGCACTGGACTGGTGACGGCAGGGAGAAATCCCGCTGCCGTCTGCCTGGTGACTGCGGCCGGAGAGTTGCTGCTCCCCCTCTCCCTTGCGTGTGCACCCGCCGGGGCGGGGGCAGGGTGTACTTCCCGGCTCCCCGCCTTGGCGGCGAGGCGGGTACCTGTTGGGCAGGGAGCGGGGACGAGGAGCTCTCCGATGCGGGGCGGTTCCCAGCAGCGCTCCGAGGCCGCGCTGCGGGGCCGGCGGCGGGCCAGGCGCTCTGCGGGGCGTGGGGGGCGAGGTGCGCCCTTTCCCCNGCCAGCACCACCCGGGGGAGAGGGGGAGGCCGCGCTGCTGCTGTCAGCAATTGATTGCCAGGAAGGGGGAAACGCCGCGGCTCTGCCCTCTGAACACCTGTCATCCCGTGCAGCCTGATTTATACCTGGCCCCGGCAGCCTCTCCGCTGGGGGTTTCCCTCTAGTCCCACTTCTTCGTTCTCCTTTTTTTTTT
>VWYK01042671.1:0-11899 GCA_013399775.1 Semnornis frantzii | reverse complement strand
CTCAAACCAGCACAGCTGCCCTTTAGTGGAGTGTTGATCTAGAAATGACAACTCTGGGCTGATTTTAGTGTTTCTGTAACATTTAAACCTGGGAAGTTTTCAGGTAGTACTGACAAGTACTGGTGAAGCTGCACAGTTTACAAGTGAAGACATTTTGGCCCAGCTGCTGAAAGCCACAGTAAGCTCTGCCATGGGGAAGTTACACCATGTGGGAATCAGTTAGACATCCAGGTCACTGGAAAGGAATTTTCAGGGCAAAATTAACCTTGTTTGGTTAAGGAAAATAGTTTGTTCATTAGAGGAGAGCAATACCACTTCCTCCTCTCTGTCCATGGATCATAGAATCATAGAATTTAGGTTGTAAGTGACCTCAAAGATTATCTAGTTCCAACCCCCCTCCACAGGCAGGATCACCTCCCACTAGAACAGGTTGCTTGAGGCCTCATTCAACCTGGCCGTGAACATCTCCAGGAAGGGAGCAGCCACAACCTCCCTGGGCAACCTGTGCCAGTGTCTCACCACCTTCACTGTAAAGAACTTCTTCCTAACATCTAGTTTAAGTCTCCCCTCTGCCAGTTTAAACCCATTACTCCTCATCCTGTCATTACAAGTCCCTCCCCAGCCCTCCTGTAGCCCCCTTCAGATACTGGAAGGCTACTACAAGGTCTCCTCTAAGCCTCCTCTTCTCCAGGCTGAAGACCCCCAACTCCTGTAGTCCGTCCTTATAGCAGAGCTACTGCAGCCCTCTGAGCATCTTTGTGGCCTCCTCTGGACAGTTCCATGTCCTTCTTGTGTTGAGGGCTCCAGAACTGTACACAGTAGATAGTTATCCAAAGACACTCCTAGGTGAGAAAAAAGGTTTCTTCACTTCTGTGATCCTTGGAAGTCAGTCTGTCCTCAACAAACCAGAAAAGCCTCTGAGAGAGGACATGTCACAGGGGTGGGAAATGTAATTGGTGAGATTTTGCACAGGCTGTTAAGTGAGTGCCTGACAGGATTGATGGCAGCATTTTCATGGAGTTAATTATTCTTCACTGAGCAGAAGTTACCCAATATCTATCTGTATATGCTGTTTTTTATATATATGTTATATCTAGATGTGTTATATGTGTGTGTGCCATATATAGATATATTTTTTAGATAGATATGTTATATCTAGATATAGAGATGTTATATCTCTCTATTCTTTTCTGATCTGCAGAGATCCCTTGAGAAAAAGAGCCACTGTGTTTTAGGTAGAGGTAGGTGTTTGCTGCTGTGACCTGCTTGAAGCAGGCTTGCTGCCTTCCAGGACTGGGCCCTCTGGGAAGCTGCCAGTCATAGTCAAAGCAGCTCTGCTGTCTGCAAAAACTCTGGCTGCTGCTTCTGATCAAAAGTGCTTGGTGAAAGGTGCAGCATGGATTATTCTTTAAAGCATCTCATTATAGGTTATATTTAGAAGTGAGAAGAATGTATTATTAATTACAAGGATGCTCTAAAGCAAAGAAGCTGTTTAATCCATGGTCTTGATGAACAGGAAAGCTACTGTGCTGGAGGAAGGTTATGCAATTAACAACATATTCATTAGGAGTTCATCAGATCTCAAACTGCACTTGTCTTAAGGAATAACTGACAATTTCCTAGCTGCTGCTGAAGTGAGAAAGAGTGAGAGACAGGGAATGTATGTAATGCAGCTTACATACATGCTAGTTAATATATATTGGTTTGCATCTCAGTTTACAGGCCAAGTATTCTCCTGATGCCTTGGGGGAGGAAGGTTTTGCTGGGCAGAGCTAGAGGTGGAAGTTCAAACCACTTAATTCTTGGTTTATTTTACGTGGTTGCTGAACGGAAGCAGTGTACAGCCACTTCCTGTGCAGATCATAACAGGTTTTGTCATCTCTCTTGCTCCCACATAGCCCTTTTACCAAGGTGCTGGCCAGTGAATTCATCCCAGTATTGTTCAGGATATTGTCAGTACTCAGCTCTAATCTGGGTGCTGGCCCCTTGAAACAGAGCTGCCTTTACAGGGGCATTTCTCTAACCTAAGTGATTTTTGTAATTCCTTTCAGTGCTTAAAAAGTATGATATTTTTGTGTGGGTTCAGGCAGACATCTAGTAACTGGGTTTTGTTAATTGTGTGGGATGGCCTGCTGAACTGGGTTTTAAATTGTGCTTGAACACCTCATGGTGAATTGAGGACTAATTTGCTGTGAAAACCAAAAATGGAGTGGTTGAGAGCCTAAATATGCCAAATGTTTATGAAATAAGCCTTCTTCTGGCAATTTGCTTCTGGATTTGCTGTAAGAGGAATGGACTCTTCTGCTATGTGCACTATGGGCAATCCTAGAAAACATAAGAGAAATAGCTAGAATGACTGTGGTGCTATGCTCAGCTGCTTGTGTAGGTATTTGATGAGTGACCAAGGTTGCTGATGGCTAGGGGGGTCTGTACTAAGCAAGGTTACTGCTGGTGAGAAGAATAAATTCTATTTAGACACTAATTTTTAACACTTCAGTGTCACAATGCTGGAAATTTGAAGAGAGTCTAGAAAACTCTGCCTCGTTTGTATCTGTAAAGCAAGAGCAGGCAACATTTGATTCAATAAAGAGTAAGTGTGGCTCCTGTCTAAAAGTATCTGTGCAGAAATTTGTCCAAGATGCTTTCAAACTGCTGAGTTACAAATCACAGGAGGAGATGTGATTGATTTATTGTGCGCTGCAATCTGGACTATTTTGTCACTGAATCTTTAGTGAAGAAAGTTGCTGTTGATAAAGCTTCAATGTATATATACTAAAAGCCTGGGGGAAAGACAGAAGCTTTAGTGTGTTACTGCAGCTCAGAACACACTTCCTAGCTGTGTGTCTGGAGAAGAGCTCTTTACAGTTAAGCTTCCTAACTAAGTTCAGGCTCGAGATTGTGGCCTGCCATGCCCATGGGATGCCTAGGTAATGGGAATTAGGTTGTGCTACTTAAGCACACACCTGACACTGCCAGGCTGATACCTGAACAGATGACAGAAGACTTGCAGTAAGTCACACTTGGGTGGAGGAAGGCTAAGGCGAGTCGCTCCCCAGCTGTGGACCTCTGCTCAGCAAGGCCATGGCAGGTCCCAGAGCTGTATTCAGCAGCTGAATGCAGCAATTTGTCAGCTCTGTGGCTGTGTGAGAAAGTTGTTCAAAAATCTGTTTGCTCACAAGGCTTTGGAATCACTGATCAAGGGCTGTGACCAAGTTTCCCTTTCCAAAGCTGCGTTGCTCAGGGTTAATTAGCTGACTCCCATTCACGCCTAGCTTGTGCTGCCTTAACATCCTGGCTCTCAGTTTCCCTTGACACTCTTCTTTCTTCCCATGGCAGGGCTGTGTTTGAACTTTGCTGATTCCCAGCCACGTTACTACCAGGCTGTGCTGGGCCAGCTGTTACCTTGGAGTGGTTTATTCTCCCAAGGCCTGCCTGAATCAGAACTGTGTCCAAAGCATCATGCATCACTCATCAGGGGGGAGCACTTGCATCCTGACAGACTTTAAAGGCTGTCTGCAACCAGACTTAGGCCTTCACAGTAGGCATCCCCGGGTATCAGAGGAGATAGAGGATCAGAGTTGAGGTACAGAGCTCTGCCCTCTACAATGCCAAAGATCGGAGTTCAGTTTGATATAGGAGAGGCAAATTCCCTTTTCTTTTTTTAGGGGGGAAGGGGAGGAGTTGTGAGGTTTTTCGTTTCCACCCCTTCCCCCGACCTTAGCCTTTGCTGTTAATGCAAAAAAGAGAAGAGACTGAACTGCATGACAATGGGCAATGCCTACTGAGAGTGACAGGGTAATTATCCGTGTAGGCAGTAGTGGGATGGGAGGGCTGACAGGACAATGTCGTTCATCACTCACATTCAAGCAAAAACAATAGGATTTAAAGATGATGTTCAGAATACAAAAAAAAAGGGGCGAGTATTTTAACTGACCTTCTTAAAGCCGTGTCTCTGCTGGATTTTCTAAGTATTTGCTTGTGACTGAAGGTGAACAGTGCCTCTCACAAAAGGGGATGTTCAGTAGCTTTGCTCACGAAGTCAGCTGGCAGTTTGAACTGTTTGAGAGCAGCACTACACAGCAGCTACCTGAAGTACATCAAGAACAGCTGCTTCTTCAGCTGGCTTGGTTCTTACTTTGGATGCCCACGTTTTTGCCTGTCTTTGTTCCTAGGCCTTAGGTCCTTCCATCTGTGGCAATCCAAGGGCACTACCAGATGATCCCTGAGATCAGAAATGCTCAGAAATGTGTGGTTTGACTTAGAGGAAATAAACACAATTGGCAAGGATATCCTCTGACCTGTGTCTGCATTTAGTGGTGGTCTTCAGGACACTGGCTGAGGTGGAGCAGTTGCTGCATCCACTTGGGCAAATTCTTAACATGATCTCTGACTTGTTTCAGTTGAAGTCAGCAGCTAATTTCTTGGGCCAGGATTCTTATGTGAATGCTTGAACACTTTTCCATTTTGCATCCAGGGTGAATCAGATTCATCTCATCCCTTGAGAAGACAAAGGGCCAAAGCTGGTTTAAGCAGAGGGGAGAGTTGGCAGATGGCCTCAGACTTGAGTTTGTCAAAATTCCCATTTTTCGTTGCTCTGAACAATGCGATCTGTGCTTCATGGTGATTAAGCTAGGCACTAGCCTGTCAGTACTGGGCTGTATTCATTTCTTCTCTGGATTAATCTGAGTAAACATTTGTAGTGACCATATGGCTGTGGTGCCAGGAAAGATGTCGGAATCTGTAGTGTTTGGAGGTGCCACGTGCTTCCTGCTAGCTCACGTGGCTGCACACAGTGGAACAATGTTCTGCACAGGTGGGATTGGGCTGCACCAACCTGGTTTCTGCTGGACATCTTTTTCTGTCTTGTCATGTGGAGTCTTACCCTTTGTGCTCAGCTCTACAACAGGATCAACACCTTCCGGTGCCATCATGCCACAAGCTGGTGGTGGCTGCAGTTGTTTTGTTACCCAGAATCTGTGCAAAATGATACTAAAGATTGGGATCTCAGGATTAGGTTCTACCTTCTTCATTAAAGGGTCCATGCACCTCAATGTTTAGATTTCTCTTAGATGTTAACTAATGTGGTGGTTTGATGCATCCCAGGTTCCCTTAAGAAGACCACAGAACAAGTCCCATTTCAGGGGTCAGACCTGATCATCCCTGGAAATCATAATTTTGTTATTCAATCCCATAATCTTGCTGACACTTTATAAGGGGGCAGCAAAGTCAAATCTTTCTCTTTTCTTTCCTTCAGATCTCTGGGGGAGTCTTATCTAGGTCACTATGTGGGAGTAACCCTGCCCGTGGCCTTCAAGGCTGCAGCAGATTTCCAGCTGTGCAATTTATGGTCCATATGGGCCTAAACCAGGAGACAGTGTGGGGGCAGAAAACAAGCACTGGGATATTGGTGGTTTAGCTTGGTTGGGGAGAATTCTCATGTATCTTGTATGTGTATTAGGTGTTAAGGATTCTTGTATTCTGTATCTTTTCCTGCACATCTTTAAATACAACTTTTCTGTATTCCTCTCCAATTCAGTAAGAGCCTTCTTTTACTGCCTTGTTTTAAGAGTAACATAATCAAAGTCTGTCCACTCTATAAACTGTCAACCATTAACTATCTCTGTGTACATCTAACCATGAGCAGCTGGGCTAGATGAGCTGGGTGAAGTACAGGGCTTGAGACAGTCCAAGGACTGACCTTGTCCAGGAATTGCTGATCCTCTGTGCAGAGGTGTTCAGTGTCCCCTGGAGGGGAACTTTTGTCATTTGCTTGGACATAAAAGCTACTTTAGGGAATGAGCCTTTACAGTATTCTCTTGAATTCTCCTGCGTGCAGTGGCAATAATGGCTTTGGCTGGGAGCAGAAGACCCTCCTTGTGTCATCTCTGTCTTTCTTAAAAGCCTGCCCTGGTCTCTTAAAAACTAATCTCCCTGTGCCTAAGCAGACTTGGCAGTGGGAGGATGTCAGTGTGCAGTGCATAACAGCATTGTTATTTTACAGGGACTAAACAGGCTTTTAGAAAAGGAACTTACTGAGGCTCAACAACCCTATCTTGGCTGTTGTTGAACAGATCTTAGTTTGTAAATTCTGAAACTCTACAAAGTGTGACCATGAGGGTAGGCTTACAACAATTTTGAAGCTTTCTGACTCCTCCTGGAAGTATTGCAACTTTTCCTGAAGTTTGTGAGCAGAGTGGATCATGAACTCATTCAATCTGTGCTCAGACACAGTTTATGTCTCCCATTAAAACTCTTGGCACTGTCCCTGAGAATCATTCTCTTCATCGGGGTTGCTTGTAGTGTCTGAAACACTCTCTTCATACAACAGCCACCTCACTTTTGTTCTGACAAGTGAGTCTGTAGTGCAGTAATTAATCCTGGGGGCTTGAATTCCTGATTATTTCACCGATAATTTGAAGAAAACCCAAGGTGCATCCAATCTGTTTTGGACGTGCCAAACCCTTTGTACACAAAGCTGATTTTCTCCCTCTAGTTTCTAGGTAGAGGAGTTGGAGACTCATCAAAGACTCCTAACCCCTGGTGTTGTAAAGAAGCCTTCCTTACAAGCACATTAAGAATTCTGTATTCGCTGCGCTGTGCAGTGCAATGAAGTTAAATCTGTGTAAATCCCTTTCCATCCTCCTGGGAACTTCTGAGCAGAAATCACCATCAAACAGTTCACACCACTTCTTAGCAGGTGTATCACTTGTTAGCATCATATTTGATTTCCTGACCTTTATAGCATAGTTTCTTAGTAGCCTTTCACTTACAGTAATTTGTAGTCAAAATTTAAAGGTAACAGCCATAAATTAATTATATTTTTCTTCAGGAAGAACAGATTTTCACTACTCCTCTGCCTTTGCATTCTTCCACAAGAATTATTGCCCATGAACAAAAGCTGGCAGCTGTAAAGGAAATGGATTAAAAATTAATGATATTAATTTTTATGTCCAGGCAGAGATTGTTAATAACTATGATAACTGTCTATTAACATCAAATCTNCCAGCACAGAGGGAGGGGGAGCAGGGGAGCATGCCTGGGCAAGCCAGGACATTTACAAGCTCACTTGGCCTATCTAGGCCTACCACGACAGCAGCCTGTGACTTGGACTGGTGCACCCTTTGGGTTAAAAACTGGCTAGGTGACCAGGCACTGAGAATGGTTGTGAATGGTGCTGCATCCAGCTGGTGCCCAGTGACCAGGGGTGAGTACTAGGCCCAGTTCTAGTCAGCATCTTTATCAATGACCTGGGTGAGGGGATCAAGTCTGCCATCCGTAAATTCCTGGATGACACCAAGCTAGGAGGGAGTCAGTCTCCTGGAGGGTAGGAAGATGCTGCAGAGGGATGCTAGGCTGGGTCAATGGGCTGAGGCTAGTGGGATGCAATTCAACAGGACCAAAGGCAGGGTCCTTCACTTTGACCACAATAACCCCATGCAACTGCAGGCAGGGGCATGAGTGGCTGGAGAGCAGCCCAGCTGAGAGGGACCCAGGAGTGCTGTGTGAGAGCCAGCAGGCCATAAGCCAGCAGTGTGACCAACTGGCACAGAAGGCAAATGGAATCTTGGCCTGTATCAGAAATAGTGTGGCCAGTAGGACTAGGGCTGTCGTTCTGCCCTGTACTGGCACTGGGGAGACCTCACCTTGAGCACTGTGAGTAGCTCTGGGCCTTCACTGCAAGAGAGATACTGAGGTGCTGGAGCAGGTCCAAAGGAGGGCAACAAGGCTGGGGAGGGGACTGGAGGGGAAGGCTGATGAGAAGAGGCTGAGGGAGCTGGGGGTGCTCAGTCTGGAGGTGATTTAGAGGGGACCTTATCACGTTCTACAACTACCTAAAAGGAAGGTGTAAAAAGCTGGGGGGTCAGGCTTTTCTCCCAGGCAACTTGTGACAGAATAAGAGGGCATGGTCTGAAGCTGCACCAGGGAAGGTTTAGGTTGGATATTAGGAAGCACTTCCTTATAGAAAGTGTGATTAGGCACTGGAATGGACTGCCCAGTGAGGTGGTGGTGTCACCATCCCTGGAGGTGTTTAAGAAAAGATTGGATGTGGCATTTGGTGCAATGGTTTAGCTGATGTGGTGGTGTTAAGTTATAGGCTGGACTTGATGATCTCAGAGATCTTTTCCAGCCTTGATGATTCTGGATCATACTCAGAAATGCAGAGTCAGGTAGCAATATTCTGACCTCCCAGGTCCTGGGAACCAGCATTGTCACCACAGCCCAATTCTGACCCAAACAGACTGTCCTGTGCCAGCAGATGGATGGATTTGCTTCCTCTGTCAACAAAACCGTCAGTTGTTGTGGTGTTTTGGTCATGTTCCAAGTCCCCAAGTGCTGTATTTTTAACTGACTTAAGCCACTAATCATTACATTTGTTTTGGCCTGGCCTGGTTTCAGCTGGAAATGTGAAGTTTTTATTTTCCCAGTGACCTTAAGTGTGTTCATAATGCAGATGTGGTGAACAAACTAAATACTGCAGCTGGACACAGCTACACTGGCTTTAGGAGGAGCTGCAAGGTCAGGTCAATCTTGCTGTCCTAGTAGGATGATGCTCAGGTGTGGCTGTACATGACAGGAAAGGAAGCTCACTGCAGAATCCTAACCTTGGTGGAAACCATTCTTGGATTACCATTACCCATGATGGGTTTTGTCTTTGTATAGTGCTAATAAGTAGATTCAAATGTAGGCATCCAGCAAAACTGTGGTGTTGCTTGGAAAGGAGAAGCCTGAGGGGAGACCTCATTCTTGTTTATAAAGATGTAAAGGGTGAGTGCCAAGAGGATGGAACCAGGCTCTGCTCAGTAATGCCCAATGGCAGGACAAGGGGCACTGGGTGGATCTTGAGGCACAGGAAATTCCATGGAAACATGGGGAGGAATTTTTTACCCATGAGGGTGACAGAACACTGAAATAGGCTGCCCAGGGGAGTTGTGGAGTCTCCCTCTCTAGAGATATTCAAAACCTGCCTGGACACATTCCTGTGTGATCTGGTCTAGGTGATCCTGCTCTGGCAGGGGGTGTTGGACTGGATGAGCTTTTGAGGTCCTTTCCAGTCCCTGGCATTCTGTGTGCAGGTAGTAGTAGTGGTGGTAATAGTACTAGTACTCTGTACACCAGTGCCAAAGAAATCCTTGAGATACATCCATCATGGATGTTGCCTCTCCCATGCAGACACTTCTTACTGTAAATTAAGCTTCTGTTTGATTTGGGCTCAGCCTGGCACATGGAGGAGATAAAGGAGATTAAATATAACAAATATGATTGTGTAAACACTTTAGCAGAAAATCTGCTACGTCTTGCAGAGTTAAGTGAAGTAAATTAAGGCAACAATTGCCTGTCTTGAGCCACAGAGTAAACTGGTGAGTGAACAGGGTAGAAGTCAGTGTTCCAGCATCCTCATTAAGGTGGGAGGAGAGGCAAGGGGAGAATGACAGCAGTCCAGCCACACTTTCTGCTGTGATAGTACCTTAAGTCACAAGATGGATTTTGAAATGTGTTTCTTATGCACCTGAATATTCCACTGGGAAAGTAGGAGGTGTTATTAGTGAGTGTGGACTGGGCTGTCTGTTCCTATAGGTGCACACATGGATAGAAGTGACTGTAGATGCAAACTTGTGACTGAGCTGCTGTTCTCAGGCACAGATTTCCAGTGATCTGGAACTCTTGAGTTCTGAATTTCCTTAAGCAATGTATAGCTGTCAGCTCCCTCCTCTCTTCCCAGTAGTTGCTTCTTTAACAACTGTGCTTGTTTTACCTGGAGACACAGAGGTAATGCTCCTGTTTGTGGGCAAAGGTGGACCTTTGTTTTGTTGGTGGTGCATCTCTGAGGTAGGACTGCCAGCTGTGACAAAAGGAGGTTTAAGGGCAATATCTGAGGGGAGAAGTTCCTTGTTAAAAAACACATCTTCAAAAAAGAATAAGCTGACATCTAAAACCATTGCTAGAGAAAAGAGGGAGGTAGGAATTCTAAGTTTCATTGCTAGAGGAAAGAGGGAGGTAGGAATTTTCATTGCTAGAGGAAAGAGGGAGGTAGGAATTTTAAGTTTCATTGCTAGAGGAAAGACAGAGGTAGGAATTTTAAGTTTCATTGCTAGAGAAAAGAGGGAGGTAGGAATTTTTAAGTTTCATAATGAAGATAGTAGTGACAGTTTTTGCAAGAACAGTTTATTGGGACATAAAAAAATCCACAAAGCCATTTCAGTGTAGTTTTGTCCCTGTTGCAAAGTTTGAGGTTGAGATTTTTCTCAAGCTCTCAAGAACCTGGGAAAAAGACAAGGGGCAGTCTGGAGAGGATGAGAAGTTCCTTCAGCAGAGAGAAACTATTCAGACCTGTAAGATGATGCATTTCTACGAGGGCATTCTTTCCAGCCTGCTGGTGAAAAGTCTTGTAGGTTTCCCACCAGCAGAAGCTGCTTCATTGCATTTTGTGTATGCTCCTAGAGTACCTGTTTGGTGAGAACCTGACAAATGGTCTCCCGAAAGTAAATCAGTTCTGCTTTCTTGGGTTTCCCTGAATACACACGATGTCCAGAGCCTGAAAAGCACAGCAGTGGCACAAGAGGAAGCAAACAGTGGGGCGCCAGTTAGGCTCTGTGGGTCTCTGAAAGACTTTGTAGCCTCCTGTAAAGAAAGAGAAGAATGTGCCATTGGCTGTAGTGAGTAAATGGAACTTTCTTGTCTTCTTTGCTCTTGTCTCCTTATAAATAAACCATTGTTGTCCATCCTTGGCATTTGCAGTTCATTGTGATAAATTGGTCTTGATGTGTCTGACATTTCAACCAAGTTGTTTAATGGTGCTTTTCTGAAAAGGCAGATCTTGGTCCAGAGTTTACTCAGGGTATGAACAATCACTGTCACCTACAGACCTAACCGTTTACTTTATGGGTGAAGGGGAAAGGAGGAAGTAAACATTTTGGTCACACAAGCCCCAAAGGCCACGGCTTGTGTTAGTAGTGTGCAGCAACAGAACAGTCAAATCTCTAATTACAGTGGCCAGAAGCCTGTTTCATAGTGTGGGCAACACCACTGAGGCCACTTGCACTGCTGCAGCATCTTTGGGTGGGGAGGAAAACAGCCCACAGAAATAATGCAGAAATGCTACTCTGAGTTCTCTGTGAGTTCCTTCTGTTACCTGCCACTGCTCACAGGCTTTTGGCTTCCATGCGATGGTCGCTTGGCTGCAGAAACTACTGCAACACAGAGATCTGATCAGCTGTGACAAACAGCAGCTCCTGTTGCTGCATCCCTGCAAGTTCAAGCTTTGATTTACATTTTTTTTAAGTGTCTGTATTTACTCTGCTGGCAAGATGATAGCTTTCCATACATAGGAAAGCCTTTTGTCCACACCTTTGCAAACATTTCAGCTTCCCTAAGCTGTTAGGCATCTGCCCAGGCAAAAGTAGTGCCCATACTTCCTGTGACCAAGGAATAACCTTCTTGCTGTTTAATGATGTGACACCATCTCATGACTAAATTACACCTTCTTCAAAATCAGCTGTGTGGAAAGTGTTCTCAGCTGACCCATTCTGACCCACTTAGTTCTTGATGGAGATTTACCATGAAGATGAAGCTGGTCCCACTTGGCATCCAAACAGTTGTTCCTTCCCATCACTGGAGCCTAAGCAACAACAACTAGAACAATTTCTTGGGGGATGTGGACTACTAACCTGGTTAGTGAATGTCTGTGACTTTTTTGGGCTCCCAGTGTGCCAGTCCAATACAAACCTTGAATGCACTGCACAGGTGCAGTCAGGAGACAAGCTTCCCAAGTGCAAAAGCATGGAAATCTATTTGGAGTAGGAAATCACGGAATTGTCAGGCTTGGAAAGGACCTCAAGGATCATCTAATTTCAACCTCCCTGCCATGGTCAGGGGGGTCCCACTAGATCAGGTTGCCCAG
>VWYK01042663.1:8588-29351 GCA_013399775.1 Semnornis frantzii | reverse complement strand
CTCTCCCTGCTTTGGATGCAGCTTTTCTTCTGATGCAGTGATCTAGGACTTTCTGGAGTAGGAGACACCCCTAAAGCATGCCAGGTAATCTTCTCCCACAGCACTGCCTTCCCTAAACCAAGCAAGTTTTATTTCTTATCCAACACAATAAAGCTTAAAAAATAAAGCCCTGAGAACAGGTGAATGGAAAGATTTTGAAGATTTCTCTCCTGCTCAGCTTAATTCAGAAGTCTGAAGTCCTCATTGCTGCTAATAGCTGGTCAGTGAGATGCAACCATCTCAAATGAACTTCTTAAAGACTCTTAATGGAGAGGTGAGGTGGCACAAGTTAGAGGCTGACAAAAGCTGGCAGCGTGGTGGGTCAAAATGTGGCTAGACGCTTAATGTAGAGAGCTTCAAGGAGACCTAGAAGTGAGGAGAAGAAAGGCAATGTAGACACAGCAGCACCCTGCACAGACAGCAACTGGGACATTCTTTAATGCTGTTAAATACAATGCAATACTTCAATGCTGAAAAATACAAGAAATGCATTTAAAAAAAAAAAACAAACAAACAGAAACCAGGCTGGGAACCAATCCTTTTTCTCTCCTCTTCACTGAAATTCTCCTGTGAGCATGGCTACTTCTTCTCCAAGTGGGGAAAAAATGGGAGAGGAGAAGAGCAGAGGGAGCCTCTTGCTCCAGAAGAGCATCTTTGTCTCAGGCTGCTGTGAGTGGAAGAAAATTTCTTTTCCCATCCACGATGACAGTGGAAGAAACAGACACAAATGCCTGACTGTGCACCCAGCAGAGGCACAGTGAGGCCAGACCCTGAGTACTGAGTTCAGCTTTGGGCTCTCCACGAGGCTGAGGGGCTGGAGCAGGTCCAGAGAAGAGTAACAAAGCTGGTGAAGGTCTGGTGAGGAGCAGCTGAAGGAGCTGGGGTAGTTTAGGCCAGAGAAGAGGAAGCTGAGGAGAGACCTTCTGGCTCTACAACTTCCTGGATGGAGGCTGAAGTGAGGTTGAGATTGGCCTCATCTGCTCAGTAACAAGCGATAGGAGGAGAGGAAATGTCCACAGGTTGCACCAGGGGAGGTTTTGCCTGGACATTACAAGTAACTTCTTGACTGAAAGGGTTCTCAAACACCTGAACAAGCTGTCCAGGAAGCTGGTGGAATCCTTCTCCCTGGGGGTGTTTAAAAGAGGCAGAGATGTGGTGCCGAGGGACAGGGTTTAGCACCAGGCTTGGCAGAATTAGAGAGTGGTCAGACTTGATGATCTTCAGGATCTTTTCCAACTAAAAGAATTCCATGGTTTTGTCATGAGTAGGCTCTTTACATGCACAGAGTGGTGAGACTTGATGATCTTCAGGATCTCTTCCAACTGAAGGAGTTCCATGACTCTGTCATGAGTAGGTTCATTGCATCCACAGAGTGGTCAGACTTGATGATCTTCAGGATCTCTTCCAACTGAAGGAGTTCCATGACTCTGTCATGAGTAGGCTTGTTACATGCACAGAGTGGTCAGGATCACTGCCAGCCTGACTCTGTAAGCATCAGAGTGCCTGTGCTGGAAGCAGGGAGAGCTAATCCTGCCCATCTCCCGCATCCTCATGCTTGCTCATGGTCTCTGTGATCCAGTCCAAGTAACGCACTACCTTGGTGTAAAGCCCAAAGGTGCCACACCTGGGTCCCCAAGAGATCAGCCCAGCCACGTAGTACCGTCTGTTGTCCAGGGGATCTGGGATGGCATAGGCCCCCCCACTGTCCCCCTTGCAGCTGTCCTTGTCACCACCAGCACAGATCATGTTGTCGGTGAAGGTGTAAGCAGTGGAGTCAGCCAGGCCCTCTGGTTTCACAGACTGACACTTCTCCATGGCCACCACGGGGATCTGGGCCTTCCAGAGGTAAATTGGCAGCCTCCCTCTCTCCCTCTGGCCCCAGCCAGCGATGTAGCCCAGAGTCCCTTCCTGCAGCTCGTACTCAGGTGACTTACCAGGAAGGCAGAGGGGTGAGATGTTGGGACCCATCTTCACAGGGTCCCTCAGCTTCACCAAGGCAATGTCGTTATCGAAGTCACTCCTCGTTTCTATCGGCTCCTCCTTCCAGTCAGGGTGGATGAACGAAGCCTCAGCAACCAGCCTCGTGGCCTCCCAGTAGAGAGATTCCCTCCCAACGTTGATGACCCCAGCATACATGTTGGGCTTGTCAAATCCATCCAGCACGTGGGCTGCAGTCATCACCCACCTGTCGGAGATGAGCACACCACCGCCTCTTGGGTAGTCAAAGTACACCTGCCAGGGGAAGTTGCCCTTTTCTGCACGGGTGCCTCCAAAGATCTTGGCTTTTTCTTGGATAGGATTGCTGGGCACCCCACAGACTGGAAAGGAGAGGAACCAGATGGGAGAATTAGCAGTTACAATAGGGAGGTTCTTTGGTGCTGCCGAAGAGCCCATAGTCCCCTCCCTCCTGTGCCCTACTGTCTGTGCCACAGAGTTTAGAACCAGCATTCACAGAGGACTTCAAGAAAACTTTAGCAACACTGCCAGTGACCTTCACTTGAAGCTGTAAGGGTTCCCAGATTCTTGTTCTAGTTGTCACCCTGCTAGGATGTCAAAGCTCACCGTTTGATTGCATTCTAGTTAGCAATTTTCCTTTGCTGAATTATATCCTGTAGATGAAGGGAATGTCTGGGAAAAAGCTTTGCTGGAGTTCTTAGAAATGTGACACTGCTCTTGCAAGTGATGATGTGTGGAGGAGGCAAGTATGCAGCCTTGTCACTGAGGTTTTACCATTTTTCCTCTCTGTTCTTTTAGTATGCAAAATCTTCAGCAGTAGGTTAGTGGAGATCTTCACACAACTACAGAATGTCAGGGGTTGGAAGGGACCTCCAAAGATCATCCAGTCCAATCCCCCTGCCAGAGCAGCATCCTCTAGGGCAGGTGACACAGGTGGGTTTGGAATATTTCCAGAGAAGGAGACTCCACAACCTCTCTGGGCAGCCTGATCCAGGGCTCTGACACCCTCACAGTGAAAAAGTTTCTTGTTATGTTCCCATGAAACCTCCTCTGCTCCAGCTTGTACTCACTGCCCCTTGACCTGTCACTGGACATCCCTGAGCAGAGCCTGGCTCTGTCCTCCTGGCACTGCCCTGCACATCTTGATAGCCATGACTGAGGTGACCCCTCAGGCTGCTCTGCTCCCAGCTACAGAGCCCCAGCTCCCTCAGCCTGTGCTCAGCAGGGAGATGTTCCACTGCCTTCAGCATCTTTGTGCCTCTGCACTGGACACTGAGAAGAGTGTCTGGTTTCACATTCTTTGTAATCTCCTCCTGGGTAACAAAGTCCCTGAGCGTTCTCCTACCATTTGCTGTGTAATCCGAGCCACTGAGCTGGACCTTAAGAGAGCTGAAGCATCTTCAGCTCAATCATGCCCTTTGCCAGCGAGGACTTGAAGGGTTGAAGTAGTGAAGTAGTGAACAGGCATCATGTACAACTTGCCACAGGTATCCTTCCTTCTCTAAGTGGAGAAGCTGAAGTGTGCAGAAGACTTAGGACTGTAAATTCTGACTTACCAAATGGAAGTTAAGACCCAGCCATAACTACCACAAGTAGTAACTATGCACTTCCCTCCTAGGTGTCTCCCAAGTACACAGAGAGGATGAGAAGATTCTTCATAGGGATCTTGCTTGAGCTTACAGACATGGTAAGTGCAGATGATTACTGAAGGACACAGTAAACCTTAAGGCTTTGTGCTATGACTTTCAAAGAGAGTAGTGAAAGACCTTTCCCTGTTGTGCTGCATCTGCAGTGCCTGGTGGACAGACAGACACTACACCTAGGAGAGAAGCTACAGCTCTCAGTGTAGCTTGGGTAGGACCCAAGACAGAAGGGCTCAGTGTTGCTGGTTGTCTCTCTTGATCTGTCAGTCCTTTTGCAACCTGCAATGCAGAGATCTAAAGCTCTGCACAGCTTGAGAATGTGCACATTTGAGGGTGAGGAAAGAGGTGCAGAAACACACTGATCCTTGAAGAGGTTCTGCTGTCCCAGATGTCTTAACTAGGTTGCTCACTTTTGTTTCTGCTGCCTCAACTGACCTTCCCTGGGAGCCCACAGCTGTCAGAAATCCCCTCTGCAGTCTGGTTCAAACAGCACAGAAAGGACTGTGTCCAGTTCTGGGCCCCCCAGTTCAAGAAGGGCATAGAGCTGCTTGAGAGAGTCCAGTGCAGAGCCTCAAAGATGATAAAGGGAATGGAACATCTCTTACAAGGAGAGCCTGAGGGAGCTGGGGCTGGGAGCTTGGAGAGGAGGAGACTGAGAGGTGACCTCATCCATGTTTATAAATATGTGCAGGGTGAGAGCCAGGAGGCTGGAGCCAGGCTCTGCTGGGTGATGCCTGATGGGAGGACAAGGGGCAATGGGTGGAAGCTGAGGCATGGGAAGTTTCATGGAATCATGAGGAGGAATTTTTTCCCTGTGAGGGTGACAGAACCCTGGAACAGGCTGCCCAGGGGAGCTGTGGAGTCTCCCTATCTGGAGATATTAAAAAAACACCTGGATGTGTTCCTGTGTGATCTGGTATAGGAGATCCTGCTCTGGCAGAGGGGTTGGACTGGATGAGCTTTGGAGGTCCTTTCCAGCCCCTGACATTCTGTGATTCTGTGACTGACTCTGCTTTCAGCCTTATTTGTTCCAAAGCAGAGAGATGAAGGACACAGGGATGTTCACATGCTTCATGTACGTGCAGGGCTTGGTCTCATACCTGGGACACATTTCGGTAGCTCTGTTCCCATCTCTTCACTGAGCCATTCTCCACTCTCTGAGCACTGATACACCACTGGGAAAGCACAGGGAAGAGGAGTGCCATGAGGATACAAGGCAAGGAGCATCACTGTCTAAGGCCATGCACTGACCCTCTCATTTCCAAAGCCAGCACAGCTTGATAAGCATTGCTGACATCTGCTTTAGAAGAAAACAACCCACCAGAGTGCTTCTGCCCCTAGTTTGGAATGACCTCATCCACCAAGGACTTTTTGAGTCCTTTACTTCACCAGAAACATGTACTAGGTGTGACCAAAATCTCCATGGTTCACACCTGGGGCAGGTGGAGGAAGGACTTCCTAAAGCTTTTGAAGTCAACAGCCCAAGTACAAACACTTAATGTATTAAGAGTGTTTTAAACACCAAGGCAACACAAACCCACTGCCTGCAATTGCACACCCAGAAGAGCTTTTTCCCCAGTCTTAGCCCAAGGATATTCCAGCCCCATAATGATGCCTTAGCCCTCTGATCAAATGACTGTGTCTGTGTGGCAGAGGCAATGCTTACCATTCTCTTTGGGGTTTAGAGTATAGTAAGGTGCATTACATTGGTACTGGAAGGCAGCTTGGTACACAGGCTCTTGAAGTTCAGAGATGTAAATGGCTTGGGCATTGTCAACAGGAATGGGATCACCACAGTTCACAGCTGTAGAGAAAAGACAAAAGCAATCAAATATAACCTAAGAGGTGTCCTCACCCAACAATATTATTGTTCTTCTGTACTAAGCCTCTCTGGTCCCCCTACAGTCACCAGCGCTCACTTCCTCTGTGCCTTCAGCATGCTTACATCCCAGCCCTTCACTGTTCTCCTAACCTAGAGCTTTAGTGAGCATAGAGCCCAAAGGCTCCATTGCATTCTGCTTCCCACAGCAGAGAGAGGTCACTTACGAACACAGCTGAAATGGGAGTTGCTCCATTCACCATTGTCCCGACAGCTGGAGACAAAACTCGTGGTGCGGTCTCGTTGCTAAGGAGAGAACACAGGATTCATGCAAGTCATGTCTGACACAGCCACTCCAGGGCAGGCTCCTCAGAGTCCTGCACTGGCCAGAAACTTACTCCAGCTGTGGTAGAAAATGCACAGTTCCCAAAGGTGCTGAGGACACCTGATGGGAAATGGCATCAGGGAGCTGCTGTGAGGGCCAGAGGAGGATATCTGCCTTGTTATGGAACTTACCCTCACTATTTCATAGCCTTTCACACAGGTCACCTTCACGTGGTCATTGAAGACATATCTGTCCTTCTTTGGGTCAAGAACAGAGTTGGCAATGACACTTGGGGGACATGAGGCAGCTTTAGAGAGACAGATGGAAACCAGTGATTAACTGAGTCAAGATTTACTCTTCTCAGCATATTTGTCCTGAGTGCTCATTTCCCCCAGTAAGCAGGCATCCTCTGCTTACTGAGTCTCAGCAGCTGTGAGCATGTCCCCAAACTGTCCTGTCATGAATCTGACCTGGACAGAGCCTCCTGTGAGCACTTCCCCAAGCGTTTACTCACGATCCCCATAGTAACGGAGTTTCCAGCCTTTGTGCTGTACTGCCTGGTCTGTCTGGAAGATTATGTCAAGAGTGTTGCTCTTAGTTTTGATTTCAGGAGGACCTGGGAATTTGTTGCCACAGTAGGGACCAAAACGCTGCTTTTCAGAGACAAACTGGGAAAATAACAAAAACAAAACAAAAAAGGAGGAATGAGAACCAGACAATGCATTGGGAAGATATTCAAATACACAGAACCACAGAGTCTTAGGGGCTGGAAGGGACCTCAAAAGCTCATCCAGTCCAACTGCCCTGCCAGAGCAGAATCATCTAGACCAGATCACACAGGAGTCCATCCAGGCAGATCTTAAATACTTCCAGAGAGGGAGATTCCACAGCCCCCCTGGGCACATTCAGTACATCTTCAGATGTATCCCCAGCAACACCGTTGAAAGTTAAGCACTCAGGAGGTCTTCTGAGTATGAGGGGGTTAAGGGGAGATGCAGAGCATCCTGGCCCCCTCCCTGCACCCCACACCTACCGTCAGGCTGTCGTGACAGCTGCCCTTTGAGTCAGCTGGTTCCAGGTGGAAGTCCTCGCTGCGTATGGTCAGCGCCACAAAGTAGCCTGGGGTGAGAGCCACTCGGTACTCACACCGCGAGTTCTCCGGGTAGGGGCTGGGGTAGCCGGGACTGGAGATCTCCCCTGACAGCTCCGTGAAGACATTTCCACTGCAGTTCACTAGGGTGAGGGAAGGGGCACAGGCAGGATTCAGTCTCTGTATGAAGCTGCTAAGTTTTCCCTTTTCTGCCTCGTCTCCAGTCTCCCCAGTCACAACGTGGAGAGCAGCCAGGCAGAAAGGGACCTGGGGGTGATGGTAGAGAGGAGCTGAAGATGAGCCAGCAGTGTGCCCAGGTGGGCAGCAGAGCCAGTGGCATCCTGGCCTGGATCAGGAACAGTGTGGCCAGCAGGAGCAGGGAGGTTATTGTGCCCCTGTGCTCAGCACTGCTCAGGCCACACCTTGAGTGCTGTGTCCAGTTCTGGGCCCCTCCATTCAAGAGAGATGTTGAGGTGCTGGAAGGTGTCCAGAGAAGGGCAGCAAGGCTGGGGAGGGGCCTGGAGCACAGCCCTGTGAGGAGAGGCTGAGGGAGCTGGGGGTGTGCAGCCTGCAGAAGAGGAGGCTCAGGGCAGACCTCATTGCTCTCTGCAGCTACCTGAAAGGAGGTTGTAGCCAGCTGGGGTTGGGCTTTTCTGCCAGGCACCCAGCAACAGAAGGAGGGGACACAGTCTCAAGCTGTGCCAGGGGAGGTCTAGGCTGGATGTTAGGATGAAGTCCTTGGCAGAG
Organism: Semnornis frantzii; assembly: GCA_013399775.1. Taxonomy (NCBI): domain Eukaryota; kingdom Metazoa; phylum Chordata; class Aves; order Piciformes; family Ramphastidae; genus Semnornis; species Semnornis frantzii. The sequence continues at coordinate 21,732 of VWYK01042663.1, read as the reverse complement.
AGAGTGATTGGCGTTGGAATGGGCTGCCCAGGGACATGGTGGAGTCGCTGTACCTGGAGGTATTCAAGACAAGCCTGGATGGGGCACTTAGTGCCATGGTCTGGTTGATTGGCTAGGGCTGGGTGCTAGGTTGGGCTGGATGAGCTTAGAGATCTCTTCCAGCCTGCTTGATTCTGTAATTCTGTGATTGCATCTTGCCAGGAAGCTGAAACCAGGGCTGCTGCTTTCCAACTAGTCAGGGACTTGAACTTCCAGTGCCCTTTCTGTTTACCTTCTCCCCTGCCATTCAGGCCTCTCCCTCTAGGCTCTGTTCTCATATCATACTTCTTTCAACATGTGCTTTGCAGGTTTTTTTATTCAAGCCAAGCCAAGCAGCCACTTGGCCATTTTTGTGTCATTACTGAGCTGCCTTCTTTTGTCAGAGATGAAGAGTTTTACATAGAGCAGTATGCCAAGAGTGTCATTTGGTAGGTTCTTAATTCTCTTGACACAATAAAGGGATGCTAAGAATATGCTAATAGAAATCCCCAAAATCACAGCCTGCTGCCAGCTGAGATTTGCTCTGCCATGTTTTTACCCCATAATTATACCAGTCACAGCTGGTGGAGGATGACAGACAAAGTCTTCCAAGTACAGTATCTCATCTGCTCTGAATTAACTCTTGCTGATGAGCACAGCTCAGGTAGATTTCTTACCTCCACATGTTTTCATATCCTCGTAAAGGAAATAATCTGGTGGACAGGTACAGAAGTAGCCTCCTATGTAATTATTGCAGTAATGGCTGCAAGGTTCCTCCACAAAATGCATGCACTCATCCAAGTCTGCAAGGGTGAAAAGATGAATCGGCCAACATCAGGAGATCATGAGAGGGCCCTCAACACAGGAAGGACATGGACCTGATGGAGAAGGTCCAGAGAAGGCCACAAAGATGATCAGGGGCTGCAGCACCTCTCCTGTGGGGACAGGCTGAGGGAGCTGGGGGTATTCAGCCTGCAGAAGAGAAGGCTCCAGGAACACCTAACAGCAGCCTGCCGGGATCTGAAGGGGGCTACAAGAAGATTGCAGAGGGACTGGTTGCAAAGGCCTGCAGGGACAGGATGAGGGACAATGGTTTGGAATGAGAGAAGAGCAAATTTAGATTGGATGTTAGGAAGAAGTTCTGCACCATGAGGGTGCTGGAGCACTGCAACAGGTTGCCCAAGCAGTGGTTGAATCTCCATCTCTGGAGATATTCAAGGTGAGGCTGGCCAAGGCTGTGAGCTCTAGCGGAGGATGTCCCTGTGACCAGATGACCTTTGGAGGTCCAACCCAAACCATTCTATGATTCTGTGATTATTGTAAGGCAAACTGATCTGTCAGCTTTTTGTACCTCCCACACCCCCCCACCCTGCCCTGGACACCACAGCAATTCAGAGGAGGCTGTCTTTAACCTTACCCTCTGCTACATAGTAGGCTGCAAACCCAGTGAACCGCTGCTCGTTGGAAAAGTCTGACTGGAAGTGCAGTGTGAGGGTGTTGTAAGGGATATAGAACTCCTCCACGATCGAGGACCCCGAGGCACGAGGTTTCTTCTGTCCACAGAGCACACCTTCAACATGGCCTTCAGACAGGACCTGCAGATGCATGCAGAGGGCTTATCTCATTGCTGGAATGTGTTTAATTACCAGCGCTAGAGTCTTTTGGCTTCTAGGTGACTGAACAAAAGGCTCCTAAACTGCAGCTATTTCTCACAGCTTTCAGACAGATCTCTCAGGGCACAGCTGGCAGGAGGGACTAAGGCTGCTGTGTCATCAACTGAGCTGGCCAAGGGTGAAAGACAGCCAAGCTAGACCTGAATGGAAACCTTAGACAACCAGTTTAATGACAGTAGGGGCATTGACCCCTACTGACTTCTCCAGCTGTGAAATAGCTGTCTTCATTTCTCAGGCACAAGTGAATGCAGAAGTTCTCTGTTCAGCATCCTTTCCTCAGGTCTGCTTTTACAAAAAGTCAACCCTGGAGTTCACAACGACCAACCCAATCGCTGTCAGCCTGCAGAGCAGGTCCATCAGTTTGTTGCAAAGGGCATACACAACACTGGAGCTCCCAGCAGAACACATCCATCCTACTGTCTCACCTTGGTCTTTCTCCAAGGCCTGCTTTTGGTGCTACACATGCTCCTATTGCCCCCTCCCACACATAACTTGCAGGACAGGATGGTCTTGTCTCCCTCTTGTGTGTAGGAAAAGGCTTTATTACCTTTTGTGCTTTGTGGCACAACGTGCAGCAGAGCAGGGTCTCTAAGTTTCAGACCTGTGGTGCACAGATCATAGCAAACTGTGGTGCAGTGGGGCACAGCACTTTATCTCAATGCCCACAAGCAGATCTCTTGACTGGTTTTAACCTTCATCATTTCCAGTCAGCCTCTGATTGCATTCAGTCATCCCTGTCACTCAGGCGTTAATTCTGAGTAATCTCAGAGATGGAGAAGCAGTGCCCCAAGAAAATGGTCCTCCACACCTACATCTTCCTGGCTAAAATATGCCTTGCAGTAGAGAGCTATCAGTGGTGGCTAAGGAGGCTTTTCCTATGAATACAGGAGGAACATGGAGAGGGAGGCATGGATGGGACAGTTGGCAGACAACGCTCCTGTGGTTATAGGGCAAACTCAAATTAGCACAGATCCACTCAGCTATTTGGGCTTCCTGGAGCAGAGAACAGGAGCTGTCTAACCCCACCTCCAGCCCTGAGCTTGGTGCACAGGACTTTGCTCTGTGCTCTAATTTGCCTGCTTGTCTTTTTCACACTCGAGGAGGAGGACAGTACCTTCACAAAGTCATATTCACAGTTCTCTGACAGTTCCAGGTCCATGTGTGTGAAGTAAAGGCGGATGCCGTATCCCGAAGGGACCTGGACTTCCCAAGATTTCTGCACATCGTTGGGATACACCTGAGGATAATTGGGTGACAAGATCTCACCATACATGGATGCTGCTTCAGCCCAGACAGGGAGGCAGAAGAGAAGGTACCTGAGAAAAAAGGGAAGCAGGTGACATTGCAGTAGCCACATACACTCAGGATCTCTGGAGAACAAGGTCCGGTTTGGCTGCAGGCAGCATGAAGCACAACTCCTAGCTCTGGAGTTCTAGTGAGCAGAGTTCTGGCTGTGTGGGGCTTGTCTTTCTCCTGTAACCTGTCACAGAGAAGGGAGTGTGGCCTCAGTCATGCTCTCTGCTCCTCTCCATCTTTGTAAGAGCTGGCAGTGCTACAGGAGTGGAACAAAAGGGGCTGTTCCCTACTTTGCTGCCTTCTGGAGGCCGTTTGGGCCACAGATGCATTCAGGTTTGAGAATCAGCACAGTACTAGAGAAAAAGCACTTGATTCATAGAATGAAATGATTAAGAAATCTGAGATCCCCTTGGGGAGCCAATAACTCACCACATCTGGAAAAAGCAGATCTTCCTTTCTGCAAAATTCCAGGAGCTGGACTTTGGAGTTAGGGTCTGGGAAAAAAAACAGTGTGATTGCTTAGTGAGCTTCTGTGTGCCAGCTGGGCAGGTCAAAGACCCTGAACCCCAGCTTGTGAAAACACATCACCCTTGTGCCTCAAAACCAAGTTTATGTCTCTGTTCCTTCCTGCATACAGCAACTTCAAGTAGCCAGAAGAGATGCCAGGCTCCATGCTGGCAAGACAGAGCAATGATCTCTAGCTTGGTGCTCCCATTTTCCCCTTCTGAAAGTCAGGGTCTCCAAACACCATGCTGGTGCACAGCAAATTAAGACAGAGAGCACCTCTCCCCCAGGATACCAAATCCATTCTTCCCAATACCTCCAAAATTAAGCTAAGACCCCGGGACTGGGGAGCAGCTTCTCCTGACTCTTCTAGTTGTCAGCAGCATTTTCCTTCCTCATTCCTAATACAGTATTTACCTGCTCTCCCTAGTACGTGTCTGGTATTCTTCTCTCTTCTGTCTTCCCTTCTCTTTCGTATCTTTTCCCTCCCCTAGGCTCCGGTCCAAGGCTGGGCTCTGAGGAAGAGCTTCAATTAGCGATATCGCAGCACCCTCTGCCTGCAGCATGCCGCCGCTAGCAGCCTGTGCGAGCTGCGGGGCACGGCAGGGCAGGGCAATTTCCAGAACAAGTTGCACAATCCCTTCGGCTCGGGCTGCGGGGAAGCAGCAGCCCTGCTCTGTCTGAGGCGTTTCTGCAAAATCAGATGACTTTTGGGAAAAGGGAGGGGAGGGAGTTTCAACTGCCTTCTCTCTCCTCCTCTTCTTTAACAGCCAGGAGCAAAATCCGAAGGGTACAGACAAGGGAGAGTCAATGGGATGGTTGATTCAGAGCTTTGGCATGGAAAAAAAACAATACAACTGTTTGCTTCCCTGTCCAGAGAGTCATAGAATTCGTGGATCCACAGAATGGTTTAGGTTGGAAGGGACTTTAAAAATCATCCTGTTCCAACCCCCTGCCATTAGAAGAGGTTGCTCAAGGTCTCATCCAACCTGGCCTTGAACACCTCCAGGTAGGTTGTGGAGCACAGAATCACCCAACGTGATCAAAGATTCTATGATTCTGTGTTTCTATCATTCTATCATTCTGATTCTGTCATTCTATGATTCTGTCATTCTAAGATTCTATGATTCTGTGATTCATCACACTCTGCCTTGGAGTTAGATCTAAGACCTATATGGAATGGAGTTTCAAGACTGTTTCCAGGTCAAACCCTTAATATAGCCAGTGCCCTCAAGGCAAGGCCAAAATACCACTGTATAAGCTCCAAGACCTGCCACTAATGCTCTAGAAAACTCCTCCTCCTTACAAACCAGCTACCTCGGGCCCAGACTATAAATGAAGATGTAAAACTCCATTCCACCTCTACCTTACAATCTGCACAGCACTTCCAGAGCTTGTTTTAGTCAGGAAAAAAAGATTCAAGTTCCAACAGGCCACAGGGAAAGGGTGTCAGCAAAGCCCAGCTGAAAGACTCCTTTATGTTGTCAAAGGAGAGAAACACCTACAGATGAATCACAACTGACTGCATTGTAGTCAGGATAAAGGTTTGCTTGAAGAACATGCCTCTCTGTTTCCTTTGTCAGGCTGAGAATGGATGGAGAAAGAAAGCAGCATGTCACCTCCTCTCTGCTATCTCTTGGGAGCACAGCTTGATGTTTCTAACTGGAATTTGGAGAACCAGAAAAACAGTGATGAAAGATACACAACAAATCCTGGGGAGATGTTTTCTCCTCCAAACTGGGCAAAGCAAAGAGCCTGCCAAGCGACTCTTCAAGTCACAATCATATTTTTAAATAGGCCTGGCAGAAGTGAAATGAGTGTGGGCTGATGTATTGTGCATGTCACTGCATCACAGGAGAATTGGGTATGTGTAGATCAGCCTGCCTCAGCTCGTCTGCAGCACTGCTGAATTAACCTCTGTGAGCATTAATAACTTTTTAGCAAACATATACCTGTTAATTAAGAAGAAGATTGATGTTAGTCAAGTAAAAAGGTAGCTGCATTTTATCTGGGCACATATCTGCATAATGCTAGATAATTGTGTCCAGTTCTGGGTCTCTCAGTCCAAGAAGGACCTCAGGGATTTGAAAGAGTCCAGTGCAGAGCACAGATGTGCTAAAGGCAGAGGAATATCTCCCTGCTGAAGCCACGCTGAGGGAGCTGGGGCTCTTTAGCTGGGAGCAGAGCAGCCTGAGGGGTCACCTCAGTCATGGCTATCAAGATGCGCAGGGCAGTGCCAGGAGGACAGAGCCAGGCTCTGCTCAGGGATGTCCAATGACAGGACAAGGGGCAGTGGGTGCAAACTGGAGCAGAGGAGGTTCGATTGGAGCAGAAGGAGAAACTTTTTCACTGTGAGTGTGTCAGAGCCTTGGAGCAGGCTGCCCAGAGAGGTTGTGGAGTCTCCTTCTCTGGAGACATTCCAAACCCACCTGGATGCGTTCCTGTGTGACCTGCCCTAGGTGATGCTGCTGTGGCAGAGGGGTTGGACTGGATGATCTTTGGAGGTGCCTCCCAACCCCTGACATTCTGTGATGCTGTAAACTATTTAAGCAGAAGACTGCTGACATTGATGCATATATTTACACTGAATGCACATAAATATTTGACTGCATTTGCCTAGATCTGTTTCTACAGTTCTACAGTTCATCATAGGATGAAACAACTAGGTAATACATCTTAGAAGGCACTGAAGCTGTGTCAGAAGTTATGTTGAAAGAATCATTTTAAAGAGGCAAAATCATGCCATTGAGGTCAAGACATAACAACATGAAATTTGCCAATCCAATCTACTTCAGCTCAGAGGCATGCACACACACTTCCCCTGAACTCCTCAGTGACACAACCACACACTCCTTTTCCCAAATTGCACAAGACAAACCTTTTCTTAAGATGTCTCTGAGCTGTGCAGCTGGAATCTTTCTGACAGATGTTACAAAGAGGAGTAGTGTTCCAGTTTTTCATCAAATGACTACGTAAATCAGGCTTAGGATAACAGGAGGCTGCATCCTCCAGCAGTTTGAGAGAGCCCCAAGGGATATGCCCTGTGAGCTCTCCCTTAATTTGAACAAAGTTTTGCAGAACTCCTTTGTCCCCTGGGTGAGCATTAATCTCTGGTGATGATAGTTTCCTTACAACTCCTGCATTTCTCTACCAGGGGGATTTCCAGCAGAGTCTGTTCACCTCTTTTGCTCCCTCCAGCACAGAGTTTGGATGCAAAGCTCCCCACCGCCTCCCAGTAAAACCTCCAGACTGTTCTTCTCTGCACACTGTGCTATGCTGGTGTGACTGTTGCCTTGTGGGCTGCCTTCCCCTGCAGTCCTGGGTGTAGCTTCAAGCAGCTGTGGCGGCAAAGCACCGATGATGCCGGCACAGGAGGGGCACCACTACCCTTGCCACAAAACAGGAGCCACACACTCGCATTTACACCCAAGGTCTTTTCCCTCAGAGTGAGAGGATCTGACTCACAGCTGGAGACATCCTACCTTATGCAAACTGATGGGAGAGGGAGGTTTCTGCCATGACCTTCCTAGGGATGTCCATCCCAACTGATGTGGGGGAGGGGTTTCTGGCATGACCTGGCATGACCTTCTAGGGATGTCCATCCCAACTGATGGGGGGGAGGTTCTGCCATGACCTTCCAGGGGATGTCCATCCTTGCTACCTAACAGAATCTCAGAACCACACAATGGTGGAGATTGGAAACATCCAGGTGGGTTTTGAAAGTCTGTGGAGGAGACTTCACAACCTCTCTGGGCAGCCTGTTCCATTCATAGTTTCACCAGCCATGAACCAGTGCCTCAGCAGGGACTGTTTATAGAGTTTCATCTGTCGGAATGAGAACGTTCCTAAATATTTTGGCTTATTCGAAACCACAAGGCTGTAAACTGCAGCAGCAGGGGGGCTGCCGTGAGAGGAAGCAAGGCAGTTCTGAAGCAAGAGCAGTAACTGCTCGGACACAGCTGGCCTGGGCCATCAAGAGGGACAGAGTTCTCCAGCTTCATCGCATCTCCGTGTCGCTTCGTGCGGAAAAGACCTTGTAGATCACCGAGTGCGACCCTTATCTTAACTCCTCCGTGTCTGGAGCTAAACCGTGTCCCTCGGCACCACATCTCTGAGTCTGCAAAACACCTCCAGGAGTGGAGGGAGTCAGCCACCTTCCTGAGGAGCCTCCCTCAGAGGCCCCAGCTGCTCCCGACAGCCCGGCCAAAGCTGCTACACGGCAAACGGCGCCGCACGGACGGGCAGGGGGCTCGGCCCGAAGCGGAGGGCGGAGGCTCAGCTGGCTGCCGGGGACCGCCCGCTACAGCCAGTCCCAGCCGCATCGGGAGGCGGCAGCAGAGGTCGAGCGGCCCCGGCGAGCGCTGCGGGCGGGTCCCGGGAAAATGGCCGTGCCCGGGTCGCGGCGGCGACCACCTCCTGTCCGAGCTCACTGCCTGCAAACGGGACGCGAACTGCAGCTCCCTCCTTGCATGGAGGGGCAGCAAAGCCTGCGGTGCCTGAAACACAGGCTCTGGCATCGCACAGGATCATAGAATCATCGAATCGACCTCCAAGCTCACCCAGCCCATCCTAGCACCCAGCCCTAGCCAGTCAACCAGACCATGGCACTAAGTGCCCCAGCCAGGCTTGTCTTGAATACCTCCAGGTACAGCGACTCCACCACGTCCCTGGGCAGCCCATTCCAATGCCAATCACTCTCCCTGCCAAGAACTTCCTCCTAACATCCAGCCTAGACCTCCCCTGGCACAGCTTGAGGCTGTGTCCCCTCCTTCTGTTGCTGGGTGCCTGGCAGAAAAGCCCAACCCCAGCTGGCTCCAACCTCCCTTCAGATATCTGCAGAGAGCAATGAGGTCTGCCCTGAGCCTCCTCTTCTGCAGGCTGCACACCCCCAGCTCCCTCAGCCTCTCCTCACAGGGCTGTGCTCCAGGCCCCTCAGCAGCCTTGCTGCCCTTCTCTGGACACCTTCCAGCACCTCAACATCTCTCTTGAATGGAGTGGCCCAGAACTGGACACAGCACTCAAGGTGTGGCCTGAGCAGTGCTGAGCACAGGGACACAATAACCTCCCTGCTCCTGCTGGCCACACTGTTCCTGATCCAGGCCAGGATGCCATTGGCTCTGCTGCCCACCTGGGCACACTGCTGGCTCTTGTTCAGCTCCACTCTACCAGCACCCCCAGGTCCCTCTCTGTCTGGCTGCTCTCCAGGCACTCTGTCCCCAGCCTGTAGCACTGCTTGGGGTTGCCGTGGCCAAAGTGTAGAACCCTGCACTTAGCCTTGTTCAGTCTCATCCCATTGGCCTCTGCCCCCCCGTCCAGCCTGCCCAGGTCCCTCTGCAGAGCCCTCCTACCCTCCAGCAGATCCGCACCTGCTCCTGACTTGGTGTCATCTGCAAACTCACTGATGCTGGACTCAATCCTCTGGTCCAGATCATCAATAAAGATACTGAACAGGACCGGGCCCAGCACTGATCCCTGAGGGCCACCACTAGTCACAGCTGCCAGCTGGATGTGGCACCATTCACCAGTCATTCCCACCTTGAACAGGTGGGTGTTTTCCAACATACCATTTCCTCCCCACTTCTATCCTCCACTGAGTCCCAGTTTTTCTGGCTTGTCATTCACCCATCCCTGACTGGGAGCCCTACTGGATCCAAGAGCTCCTATTTCATCCCTTTAATGCAAACTTTGGTGTACCCCTGCCCATTATTCCAAGCAGACACCTTTGCCCCTCTGTAGCATTTCTCACCTCTCTGCTCCATTTCTTGCCAGTGGTCATTTCCCCCCAACCCTCCTTGCGTGCACAGTGACTCCCAGGTGCAAACTGCAGTCAGATTTAGTTTTATCCTGGCTCCTGCTTTTCCAGTATCTTCCTGCTCCCTGACAGTGTTCAACCCTAAACCGCAGTCCCACCTGCTCTTTGGGTAGTCACCTTCTTTGTCCCTTGCAGCCTCCTCCTCTCCTATGGCCATTTCATTCGGGATAGGTTCCTTTTCCTGCCTGAGGCACTGGCATGGCAGGGCACAAGATTCCAGTTTCAGTTCCTCAATGCAGAAGAAATGCTCCTGGAAGGGAAGTCCCACAAGAACTCTTGAAGGATCATCTGTGCTCTTGTGCAGCATGGTCTGCAACCATTGGAAAGCTATAAATAAAAACAAAGCTGCAGAAGACTGAGCAGCTCCATTCTCATATGGGCACACTGAGCTTGTGTGAACCTCACGTTTGACAGGTGATACTGATGTAATGTCACGAAAACCACAGAACAATAAATAAAGATCTTTGATTACTCCTTCTCTTCTTTTCCAGCACAGTGCCAATTATTTGAGAGATAATACTGGGAAATAATGGGGTTTGCCATGGCCTGAGTCTCAAAACCTCTGACAGCCACTGACCTTCAGTGGCCGTCTAGAATTTAATCTAAACAAATCAAATACAGCAACACTTCAAGCAACTGAAAACAGAATCTCTCAATGGAAGCTGTTAGGCAGTCTCAGAAAGAGATGCTGCTTGTGAAGCCTCACAACAGTAAATTGCAGAATGCAGTCTAAAAGTTTACCTGCACTCTGTGACACTGTCTGTGTAGCTAACTGACTACAAGAGTATCTAAGTACTGCAGCGTTTTCAATATTGATTTTACAAAGAGTGGACATTTCAAAGAAGACTTGTTGCATGAGAGGAGTGTGTCATGGCTTGGTTTATTGAGCTATTCCAGAACACATAGGACCTAGAAAAGAATTCCATCCAACCCAGCATACAGCCTCTAACTCTCCCTTCTTCTGAAATCTCAGGTCAGTTGTGGATGGGCTGCTGGAGTTCAACAGGAGGATACCACTTGAGAAACTGTGGTCCAAAGCCATTTTTGCTGCTAAATGTGGCCTCCAAAACCAGATGGAGCACCTTGCCTTTTCAAAAGCAGAAGGCACCTCCATCTGCCAGAAGACACATGGATGGTGAGTTTCAACACTGTAAGGCCTCTTGGCAAGCCCAAGAGAGTACCAGTGGCCACAGCAACAGGACATGGTTGGTGCCAGGTGTTATGGAGGGGTAATAAATTGATGCGAGATATAATTTTCAAAGATGAAGATTGTTTATTAGTATTCAATATTCAGAACTCTTTGCCACCAATTTTAATAATAATCGGCTCTTCACACAATCATGGAAGCTTTATACAGGTAATAACACGGGATCTAGAAACAACCAGTAGTGATATAACATTAATTGAACTGGAAGAGAAGGTTGCTGCGGTTAGTGTACCACTTGCAGTCAATACGTCGCTTGTCCACTAGATGGCCGCAGAGAGCTCCTTTCTGCTCGCGGCAGCAGGCAATGGTGAGTTACAAGAGGCGCTAAGCAGCTACTCACAAAGCATCTCCCGACTGGCAGGGCTGGCTACAGCTTCAGACAGTACCCAAATGATTTCAGGGAGTTCTATTACTGTCTTGTCAGCTGCTGAGACTTCTGATTCTTCCCAGGTTTCAGGATGCTGGAGAAAGGAGGCATACAATTGCTGACCTGGTCCTGACCTCTCTGGATGATCTGTATATTTCCAGGACTTCTGTCTTGGCAGGAGGCTTTCAGGTGCAGGCAGGTTGCAATGCCATGTGCAGCCTTGGCATGATGTCACACTGGCTGTGCAGGTTGATTGTGTACAGGCATTTAGAGCCTGCTCCTGGTAAACTCTTGGAGGGGAGTTTCCAGGCAGTTCGGGATACGGTAAGGCAGTAACGGCAGTAGCAACCAGCAAGCATATGGCAGAGCAGATTGTGTCACCTGCTCATCTCCTTCTATCAATACAGCCCAAGACTAATGGGCCTTTGGACACAGAATAGCCAATCAGAATGGCAGTTAGCCAAACTTGACCATATTAGGTGAAGCCATAGGATTGCTTTACCCTTTTCAGGGCAGAGCATAGGCCTTGCACAAGGCAGGCACAAGCTGAGCCTGTGTACCTTGTTTACCACAGGATGCAAACAAGTCTAGCCAGGCCAGAGTCCTTAGACTCAGTGGCTCCAGGTTCTTTGTCTTCTTTCCCACAGTTGCTTCTCCCCAAAACAGAAGGAGGGAGAGCAGAAAAACACGTCTGGGCAAGCCAGGACATGTATAAGCCTATTTTGGCCCGCTTACACCAGGTTACAGTCTGATCTTTAAAGCAATGCCATTGCTCACACAATCTAAGTAATCCTCCATCCATGTTCTAAATTTATATAGAAAGAGGATGAGAAGGGAAGGGGAAGGGTGAGAGGAAGATGGTATTTCCCCTGGTATGTTCTCCAGTATTGGGCTCAGAGACCTCCTGAACCAAAAGCTGTGTGCCAGGGAACACTCTGGGAACCAAAAGGCTAAGGAGCAACTCAGCAGAAAAGGTCGTGGGGATCCTGGCACATCAGTCTGTGATGCATCCTTGTAGCAGTGGAGGCTAACAGTACATGCATCCTTGTAGCAGTGGAGGCTAACAGTACACTGAATGACACAAATGACAGCATAGCCATCAGGTGGAGAGCAGTGCTTGTTTTCCTCTATCTGACAGATAGAAGTAGTGTTCAGTACACTGTGTTCAGTATGGGCTCACCAGCACAAGAGAGGTGTGAACAAACTGGAAAGAACCCAGTGGAGAACTGCTGGAGAGGTGACTAGAGCACTGGTACTAAGGGATGTGGATTTGTTTAGCCTGAAAAAGAGCAATGGAAGGCAAGGGTTTTGGGAAGGTCTCCCAAGTATGCCCAAATGTATGTGGACTAGTTGCCAGGCAGTCAGTCTCCCAGTCAGATGTGACAAGGAATGGGATCAATAGTTTCTACTGCCTAAAGAGAATGATGGAGTCAGACCCTTCCCAGGACAAGAGGCAATGGGTGTAACTTTCAGCAGAGGCAACTGACTATGATCTACACAGAAACACCTGCCTCAAAGCATGATCCAGCAGGGGCTCAGCTGCCCGGCTTAAGAGCTCTCTGCCCTTGGAAATACAAGCAATAGTCCAGGCAATGCCCTGAGCAACCTGACCTAGCTTTGGAGTCCTGCTTGTGAGGTTTGGATCAGAGATTGCTAGAGGTCCCTTCTCATAGAAACCTAGCATGAGTGTGTCTTTGCTTACCCTGATAAATTTGGGCAATACTGCCCCCCTGAACGACGCAGCAGGCAAATGGTAACACATGGAAGGGGAAGAGGATCGCATCCATTGCACCTAGAAGTTCTTTCAACAGGTGAGTTAGAATCATATTATGATAAAATGGTAGATGAGTTATTGCAGAGTGGTGGGGAGTTGGAGGGGACCTCCGGAAATCATCTAGCCCACCCACCCTGCTAAAGCAGGTATGAGGAGGTTGTGTAATGACTGTGTACAAAGAGCTGGATGCTACATGTCTAGGGAGCGGGTGCTGCTCTAACACTTGCTATGGGAAGCAGATCTTTCTAGGCCACAACAGCCAAACACCTGTCAGCCAGCAGGCTGGCAGGACCAGCGGCACGCTTCATCACCAATCAGCAAGGCTGAGGCTCAGACCCCAGACTTAGACTGAAGGCCAAGGCTCGGGCTCGGGCTCGGGCCCCGGCCCCGCCAGCACGGCCGTTAGCGGCGCGCCAGCCTCGTCGGTCTGCCGTGCCCGCGAATAACCCCTGCCTCTGCCCGCCCCTACCCCTCCCTACTCGGCTCTCTCCTG
>VWYK01042659.1:8596-20544 GCA_013399775.1 Semnornis frantzii | reverse complement strand
AAAAAACCCCAACCAAACCAAATGATTGTGACATGTGAAGGCATTGTGGCAACAAGTAACATAGGGCACAAATAATCACGACTCTTATGTCTGAATGTTGTAGTGTCCTGAGATACTCACATGCAGGAGGGCAGGCTGCCACTCTGAGGAACAAAGCTAGGCATTTTGATAGATGCTGTGCCAAATTATCCATGCTGTAGCATTGTAGTCGTGCTAGCTTAATCCAGGAATGCATTTTACCCTCTCTTTAATCTCATTTTGAATAGATATCAATATTTTTGAGCTGATTATCAGTACTTTTATAAGGCTGTACTAGATGGACTCCCACTGAGCAATACCAAATGATGTGACGAACGTCCTCCCATGTGTGTAGATAAGACAGAAAACATTCCTACATGACGAGATTTGAATTAAAACCTGCCCCAGTTTCTACTTGTGAGAGCTGAGAGAAGCATAGATTGGATTCTGGTGATCAGTGCCTATTGCAGAGAGAGAGCCAAAAAGACACAGTAGATGAGACAAAGCAGGATGTGAGTTTTTGGTCCAGTTATACAAAGTAGGATCCATCCTAAAGACACAATATGGATGTTTATTTCATTACACTTAGCTCAGTTCATCACCAGGCCACCTTCTGATGTATTTTGTAGCCTAAATTACTAACAAAAACGTTGAGCTTCCCCGTTCCATTTGCTGTAAGGGCAGAGGGCTGTCTTTCAGGGTGAGAGAATACTAGGAGTTTTGTCAATATAAGCCATACAAAGTAGTACTTCTCCATATATTTTGGGTTTGACTAACTTTATAACCAAATTATTTCTTTTTCAAAACAGGAGAAAGTGACTTTAGTTAATTGGCAGTACATTTATGGTATTGTTGGCAGGAAATCACATCTGGTTTATTTTTTTAGTTATTAATTCCCTCAAAATATTCCTGATCCAGTTATGTAATTTCCTCCAGACGCTGTTTTATAACCATGGGGCTGATTCACCACTGTATCACTCCAGTTTTATACCAGCACCATTCTAGCTGATTGCTTCTCAGAAGAGTTGTATCAGCATAAAACTATGGCAACAGAGTTGTGACACAGGACAAAACAGGGGCAGGTACACCAGGCAGAAAAAAATTATTTAGAGGAATCTAATTGTTAGAGGCCTTGACAAGGCCATAGTATATTTAGATGATTTTCTACCATCTCTGGCTGATTAAAATCCCTTCCCAAGTCCTGCAGCTTTACAGACCCACTGAAGCTACAGCTGCAACTCACAGCACATGAGTTTCTCCCACCCACATCTCCACCAACTAGGCTCATTTTTAGCCTTTTGCCAGGAAGGGCTGAAAAAAAAAATATCTTAACAAGTTTGTTTTGGTTTTTTTTTTAAAGATAGTGTAAATTCAGAGCAAATATGTTGAACTGCTTCAACTGAGGGCCTGGACTTTCCCAATATTTTTGTAACTGCAGAGTCCAAAGCAGAATAATTTTGCTTAGACACTACAAAGGGTTAGTAACTTTTCCACCCCTTCTAGTTGCAGAGTGTATAGAGCTGTCTAGGATATTAGAGTTCACTTATTGTTGTTTCTGGTTTTGCTGTGGTGGTTGTGGATCAGGAACACCCTGCCTGCTGTATCTACAGGCTGAGAGGAAGCTGAACCCTCTCCCATTACACTTGTAAGTATCCACTGGCTGCATTGTGGGACATGCTTGGGAAACGTGACATTGTGTGTTAGATTACAATGCATTCTTCTGTTGCCAATCCCTGTTGTAAAGAGATGATTTTAAATGTGCCAGTACGATCAATCAGATGCTTTTTAAGGCTCTAAGGCTGCAAAAACAGAGGTAACGCATTGCTTTTGTCCCAAGCAACAGACAACAATTTTAACTACATGTCTGATTTTTTTCCTGTTAACCAGATTCATTGACGAATTTGCTTCACCTTTTTCTGTTTCTGTCACAAAGGATTAATAAACACTTTGCAACTTGAAGTAAAAATGTTCTAATGACAGCAGCATTTCAAACTCAAGCAACAACAAACCTCAGCAATTAAAAAAAAAAAACAAAACAAACAAAAAAAAAAAGACCCTAAATGATCCTGCTGCTTTGTGGTTTAAGAAACATTCAATACAAACAAAAATATTTGCTCTTCAGTCTGTTTTCTGCAATGTTCCTCTCTATGTGTTTCTAAACTTTCTGACAGCTTTCAGCTGCTGGACATGCCAAGAGGAAATGTTCTTGCTACCTTCATATCAATCATGGGAATCAAGAGTTGATCCAGCTAATTACATGTTTCTTTTAAACAGCAATCAGCGCTAGTCAACAAAGGGCAAGATACCTACTAAACAATTTTCACTATAAAAATATTTATCTGCTTTTGATTTTCTCACAGTACATAGTTCATGCTTCCCACTTTAGCCATGATTTGTTTCTTTGTATATTCTTTGGTTGTTTAAAAACGTCATTAAAATGTTTTCTTTTATATTTAGGTTCCTCTAGCTACTCTGCTTCTCTTCTTCTCCACACGATTAATAAATTCTTCAGTCGAGTTCTTACTTTCCAAGCTGAATTACACTCTAGTTGATCATGTTTTAGAAGAGGTTTCATTTCATTGTCATAATTTCTTGATCAGTCTATAAGAGCCCAGTCAGTAGGACTTGCTGGTGTGTAAAGACAACTACCTATCTTGTAGTGCCCCATATGCCCATCTCCATCTGCTATAGCTTGTCTTAGACACAGTTTGCAAGCTCTTTGCAGAGCTGCCATATTTCTGCTTTACATTTCTGACTGAGAAAGACAGGACATGGCACGCTGCAGTGCATGTAAAATGAGTCTGTCACTCAAGGTCCCCTGAGCCAGAGCTGCATAGCTAATCTGTGCATGAGCAGTAAGCCTGCTATCAGGCAGCATGCTGGGCTTACTGAACATGGCAATGGATCTCACTGTGTATACCCTTTGAGATTTATCTTTGTGGGGTCAATCAGAGAATTACAGAATCACAGAAACATTCTAGTTGGAAAAGCCCCTCAGGATCACCAAGTCCAACCAATAACCCTACTCTACAAGGTTCACCCTAAATCATATCCCTAAAAACCACGTCCTTTTCAACACATACAGGGTTGTTGACTCTACCACCTCCCTGGGTAGCCCATTCCAATGCCTGACCACTCTTGCTGGGAAAAAATGTCGCCTAATGTCCAGTCTAAACCTACTAAGTCACAGTTTGATGCCATTCCCTCTTATTCTATCCCTATTTACCTGGGAGAAGAGCCCAGCACCAACCTTTCCACAGTATCCNTGTCCAGTCTAAACCTACTAAGTCACAGTTTGATGCCATTCCCTCTTATTCTATCACTATTTACCTGTGAGAAGAGACCAGCACCAACCTTTCCACAGTATCCTTTCAGGCAGCTGTAGACAGCAATGAGGTCTCCCCTCAGCCTCATCTTTTTCAAACTAAATGGCCCCGGCTCCTTCATTTGCTTCTCATAAGATTTATTCTCCAGGCCCTTCCTCAGCTTCCTTGCCCTCCTTTGCACTCGCTCCAGCACCTCCACATCTACTCTTGTATTGAGGTGCCCAAAACTGAACACAATACTCGAGGTGTGGCCTCACCAGAGTGGAGTACAAGGGGACAATCATCTCCTTATTCCTCCTGGATGCACCATTTCTAATCCAAGCCAGGATGTCATTGGCTTTCCTTGCCACCTAGGCACACTGCTTGATCATATTGAGTTGTTTGTCTATTACAATCCCAGTTTCCTTTTTGCCAGACAGCCTTCCTGCCACACTTCCCCAACCCTGTAGCGTTGCTTGGGGTTGCTGTGGCCCAAGTGCAGGATCTGGGATTTGACCTTGTTGAAGTCATTACATATCTGGCAATATGAGTACCTGAGAATCCGGTAAGTGGCTAATATTCTACTGTAGTGATCAAAGTCAGAAAACAGAGGGGTTTCTGAGAAGACTCAGAAGTGTCAAAACCTATTGTCCTTGTTCTGTGATGTACAGCACCTCCAGTGAAAATCGCAGTGATAGGCCTGTGGCAAATAGTAAAAAAATTTAGGATCTAAAATTGTGAATGTGCAAAGACAGCAGCTTACTTGCTCTGTCCTCACATAAGGCCATTCCTCACCTGGCTAAGTGCCAGCCTTGGAAGTGAACATAGTGATGTGAGTGCCAATGGCATTTTTCAGCTTCTTTAATGAAATAACCATGTTCTGCTTTTATTCAAAGTAATTTGCATGGCATCTGAAGATCACCTTCAGGCAAAAGGGGAAAATAAAGGGCTTTATTTTTGTCACTTCCTAGATTTGAATAATCATTGTTGCTTTAAGTAATCCATAGCTTGCATCTCTTTTGGGAAATAACACTACAGTTGTGACTGATGTCAAAGTATGCCTAATTGTATGTACATTATGTTTACATGGGTTCCTGGGGCTGACACACTATGTTCTGTCCTTCCCCCTGTTCTGAATGGAACAACTGCATGACACTTTGCTTAAAGTCGTGATGGGAGTGGGATTTATATTTACCTGAACTGCATGCTCTTCTACCCCATGCAACTCCTGTTCATTTCAAAGGATGGGCAGAACAAACTTGGCATTTCTATAATTGTGTGTGAGGAATTCCCTTCGGTCTATCAGTTTGGTTTCACAGAAAAAGCTCTAATTTTATCCAGGGAAGCTTAGCTTAACCCAGGGAAATGGATAGAAAACCTATAAAATAAATTATTTTATATTTATTTCAATAGGAGGCTTTGAGAAAGCCAGACATACTGAATAGAATCACAGAATCACAGAATTGATCAGGTTGGAAAAGCCCTTTGAGATCATCAAGTCCAACCTATCACCCAGAATTATCTAATCAACTAAACCGTGGCACCAAGTGCCACATCCAGTCTCCTTTTAAACACCTCCAGGGATGGTGACTCCATCACCTCCCTAGGCAGCCCACTGCATTACCAATCATTCTTTCCATGAAGAATTTCTTCCCAACATCCAGCCTTAACCTGCCCTATTGCAGTTTGAGGCTGTGTCCTCTTGTTCTGTCAGTGGGTGCCTGGGAGAAGAGACCAACCCCCCACCTAGCTACAACCTCCTTTCAGGTAGCTGTAGAGAGCAATGAGGTCTCCCCTGAGCTTCCTCTCCTGCAAGCTGCACACCCCCAGCTCCCTCAGCCTGCCCTCACAGGGCTGTGCTCCAGCCCCCTCACCAGCCTTGGTGCCCTTCTCTGGACACATTCCAGCACCTCAAAATCTTTCTTAAATTGAAGGGCCCAGAACTGGACACAGTACTCAAGGTGTGTCCTAACCAGTGCTGAGTACAGGGGCAGAATGACCTCCCTGGTCCTGCTGGCCGCATCATTCCTGATACAGGCCAGGATGCCATTGGCCTTTTTGGCCACCTGAGCACACTGCTGGCTCATGTTCAGAATAGAGAGTTATGATTCCTCTGTGAGGTCTGAAATACAAGTCAAAATAAATTAAAACTATCAAGTCATGTCTGTTCACATTTTTAAAGTAATAGACACAGAAGAACTGCAACATCTTTCTGAAGAAAGATTCCCTCAACATCATGTTTAAGAAAGTTTTCTAGTAGGGAGGTTCATGTATTCATTTTGCTTGAAAGAGGGAGAAAATGATATGATAAAACTGTAAGAAATTCTGCCCTGATTGTATATATGTATATTTTTTTTTTAGAGGATTGTCATTTTACAGGCCTCACTTTTGATGTTGATTCATAAAATCCCTTTATTTTTACAAGAAAATAGAAGAATCCTGCTGCTTGATATTTATAATCTCCTGTATTCTCTGCAATCTTGCAAGTGTGCTCTATAACCTTTTGAATGCTATGATCTCAAGTATCTTGAAACTTCAGAGGTTTGCACCATTGATCTCTGATCTGTTGCAGTGGAATGAGAAGGAAAGAAGGAGATGCACAGAGGAAGTCATGAGCTTAGATGATGAGCATCCCTTACAAATTAGCAAGTTTACCTAATAAAAATAGCTGTAAGTGAAAAGAGGATGTGAAAAGACTTATGTAGCTTACATGGCATTTTTGGACAAAAGGGTTTAAATACTAGTAAAGATACTGTGAAACCTTCCCAGCTGCCCCTCAATTAATCTCTTCCAGTTTGGTGTTAACTGAAGAGAATCCAATTTGTGTTTCCCTGAGGCCTCTTCATGAGGTGAACTAAAGCTCAGTAACTGGAGACAATATAGAAATTCAGTTCAAAAGCACAGCCCTGATCCAAACTATCCTGCTATACGGTGCACTTACCCTTAGTCCAGATGGGAAGAGAAAAATAATAAAATCCTAGACAAAACCAAATTCCAGTTTCATCCTCAGTGCTTGCCTGAAAGATGAGAGCCATGAGGGGGCTGGAGGGAAAGTCTTATGAGTGGCTGGGGGAGCTGGGGTTGTTTAGCCTGGAGGAGACTCAGAGGGGACCTTATCAGTCTCTACAACTACCTGAAGGGAAGTTGTAGTCAGGTGGAGTCAGGCTCTTCTCCCAGGCAACTACTGACAGGACAAGAGGGCATGGTCTGAAGCTGCACCAGGGGAGGTTATTAGGATATTAGGGAGCACTTCCTCACAGAAAGGGTTGATTAGGCACTGGAATGGACTGCCCAGAGAGGTGGTGGAATCACCATCCCTGGACGTCTTTAATAAAAGATTGGATGTGGCACTTGGTGGCATGGTTTAGCTGATGTGGTGGTGTTGGGTCACAGGCTGGACTTGATGATCTCGGAGGTCTTATCCAGCCTCAGTGATTCTGTGAGTCTGTGATCTGGTCCATGGAAAATGCAGTTTCAGGCCTTGCTTTCTCACGTAAAAGGGGCAAGGTTGCTGTTTAATAATGAAGCACTTTAGCCCTTGTTTCTCTCACTTACCTACTGCATTAAGCTCCTGTTTCCTAAAGGGATTCAGGCCTGCATCCCCCAAGAAGCTGCCTAACTTGAGTATCAATCACTTTTGCCTTATCCCCTTGAGGATGCTGTTATGGTGCTCCCAGACTTGAAATGGTGATGGATTCAGGGATACCAGGGATTCGTTCTGGTTGTACCTTTGCAGTAAGAAAGGCATCCACTACCTCTTGTGGTTCCCTAGGCCATAGAAGCAAAGTTGACACCTGTGATGTGGTCAGAACCACAAGTTTGTTGTCCTGCTGTACTTGACTTCCTGGCAAGTACTCTTAGGAAACCACAATGTCACCTTTTAAATAACCTGTTATCCTGGTTTCCATCTCTTAACATGATCTTTCACCATCCTTGTCCCTCACTGCTCCCTGGTCCTCTACTGGATAGATGACCCATCCCTAATTACTCTTTTACTATTGGTTCCTATTTTCCTAAGGCCATAGGCCAGTCATTCATGACCTCTTTTCTGACACAGGTAACCTCAGCTCTATATCCTATCACTGATGTGGTTACTAGGGTGTTGCTGGCCTTGCTCAAGCTCACAGAATCACAGGATCACAGAACTGTCAGGATTGGAAGGGACCTCAAGGATTATCTCGTTCCAACACACACACACCCCCCCCAGCCCCAACATGGGCAGGGACACTTTCCACTAGATCAGGTTGCCCAGACCACATCCAGCTTTGCCTTAAAAACTTCCAGGGATGAGGCTTCCATCACATCCCTGGGCAACCTGTTCCAGTCTCTCGCCACCCTCATGGTGAAGAACTTCTTCCTAACATCTAACCTAAATCTACCCTCCTCTAGCTTGGATCCATTTCCCCTAGCCCTATCACTATCCAACACCCTAATACATCCCTCACCAGTTTTCCTGTAGCTCTCTTCAGATACTGGAAGGCCACAATAAGGTCTCCTTGGAGGCTTCTCTTCTCCAGATGAACAGCCCCAACTCTCTCTGCCCTCATAGGTGAAGAGCTCCGGCCCTCTGATCACACTCGTGGCACTTCTCTGGACATATTCCAGCACATCCATATCTTTCTTGTAATAGGAGTTCCAGAACTGGACCTGAAACTGTCTTTCAGGGAGGTTTGGCCATCTCTCATATCACTCCCTCTAAACCACCTGTGAAATCCAGACATTTTTCATGGTGCTATCAGTAACTCCTGTCAGCTTCTGTCATCGTTATCTGTCACATCCAGCGATTTCTCACATCAGTTCAGCCAGACGAACCTGAGGGCAGGGACCAGTCAGTGACCTGCAGCGCTAACAGTCCTGTCTGCTTTCAGTTGTGGGGAGGATTTACCAGCTCCCATCTCAGACTGCAGGGCCCTTAACCTTTTGTTAAAGATTCACATAATATTCATCAGTCTGAAATGGGAGCCTCAAGCCACCATCACTGTACATCTAATGAAAAATAAGAATTCCCAGAACTCTGGGCTGAATGAGTTTTCATGAATAGGAGAAAACAGAATGAACCTTGGTTTTACAATATATATATTTAAAACGCAGGAGTGATTTTGTATTGTTCTTAAAAGCATCTTGAGCATCTGCAAATTAAGACTCTTGGGAGATTTTTCAGAGATTAGATTACAAGCTTGGGGCAGTCTGTTAGTGGCGGGACGGCAATAAAGCTACTTTCAATATGATACTCTGTTAGTTTCTGGAGGAAAGCAATTACTGTGCTCAAGAGATCAAGACTTTGGACATGATGACCCACTGTGTCTTGCTAGTCCTCTCCTTCTGTGAAGCAAAACTGGAAAAGAAGGGAGAAAACTTTATTTTCTGTGCCCACTTGCAATTATAGTAGAGGAACTGCCACCAGGTTTGGGATCCATGGCTTCCATACTTATTGCAAGAGAGTGCTCCAAGGACTCAGCTGAGGTGAAGACTTGAGCTTCTGTCTTGGGATTCTTTTACTTCTGCCACCAGTAAAGACATCACCCAGTGGGAACCCCCCAGCCACTGGTTACAGATCAAAGTGGAAGGTGGAATCATACCAGAGAGAAGATGGAAAAGCTTCAGCTGTTTTTATGGTTCATTAACAGCCAGCTGGAGCACATTGCCAAATCATGACATTATGCAGCCATACCTGGTCCAATCTCATTTCTCCTAAGACTTGCCATCTGACAAGTAGCCAAAACATTGAGAATCAATAATTTCTTCTGATCCCATTTAAAAATACACTGGATACAAGGGTCATTCACTGGTTATAATTAAGTTTCATCCATGAGAATGTGAGTTGCCATGGTACAGGAGACAAATGAGAAGGTAGAAGCATTGAGTCAGATACCATCATACACTGTTTATCTCCCACTGGGGTCACCTTCCTTGCAGGCATGCTGGTGGCACAGAGAACCATGCAGCTCTTCCAAGCTCAACTTCTCATCTGCCATGATAGGCCTATCAACCAGGGATCTTTCATGGCACAATTATTGTGGCAATTCAGGTAACAAGGTAGTTCAGAACAGGTCTCACTCATCCAACAAGAACTAAGTTCAAAACACTCCCTCAGTTTTCCAAGTATCCTGTGCTGAGTTCTCCTATTGAAATGGTAATTTGAAGTGTTATAAATTAAAAGGGCAGAATTCATTAATGACTGAATTCATAGCCAAAGAGATTGTAGCCAAAGTCCTGCATATGTGCATGCAGCTTCCTTATCCTTTCGGCTAGCATCTAGATGCTTAAAAACTCAAGAGGAGTCCTTCACAAGAGGAAGATATCACAGAGTGGAGGAAGCACATGCAGATCCATTGAGAACAGGTCACTTGTGTAATAAAATCATGTAATAAAACTATTTAAAACTCCATATTCTGACAATTACTGAAAAGAGAGAGGCAGAAACAGGGCTACAATGCAAGCTTTCTATGAGTCTAATTCCAGCTTGGAATGAGGAGTAATTAATGTAAACTCCATCTATGTTATTTTCTGTAACTGCACAGCTCCATGAGCATGTATCCATAGTTAAACCACTTGGTAGAAGGGGGAGGGGAGAAGTGACCATGAAATTCCTTTCTTTTTATTTTTTCTGTTCTCAGAGTTTTTACATAGCAGCTAGAAGTTTTAGTTGCTTTCAGCTTTCTTAAATGCTTCTGGGTCAAGAGCCAGTATTAGAAATTATTTGAATAGCCATTCATTTTAAGCAAGAAGGCACCCACTGCAGCTGTGATACAAAGGAAAATCTGCCTCTGAGCAGCTTACTATGCAAATGTAGTTCTATCACAATGATTGCAATAAGAACATACTGTATTGTCCATAATTACATCCATATTAGGAGTGAAAAAAAATAGCTAAGCTTCTCAGTTATATGCCAAAACTATTTCCTAAGGGACATTTATTTTGACTAATGTTAGGGTAAAAAAAAAAAAAGAAACCAATCTGGCCTAGTTTAAAGCACTTGAGTTGTCTTTTATGTTTGATGGAGAGAAACAGAGAAAGCCAAGAATTTATGTAAAGCCAATGCTCAGTTTTAAGGTGACAAGAGCTTTTACAGTGGCAAGAGTTCCTCTTCCTTGGCAAAAAGCAGGAATTCATAAATGTGGAATGAGGCAAGTTTACTCTTCTCTGGGAGAGGTATTTTTTTTCCCCTGTCTACTGCAGCACTGTTCTGTGGTTTGACACAATGCCAGCATTCACTGGGACAAAATCCTATCTCCTGAAGTACCGACTGCTATTTTGGCTCTGGGTATTTGGAAATACACTCTTGTTGCTACAGTGATCTCAGTATAAATCTGTTTTCTTGCCTACTTGCTGTTTCTTTAGTTGTCGTTGTTCTTAACTGCAGACTAAAATAACAGATCTTATTACTCCCAAACGAGATAATTCATAGATAGACATTCTTAGGGTAGAGGCACAGGTCTGCTAACTGTTGGCTGACTGCAGTGCTGGCTTCTCTTGAAACCTGTGTCATCAGGTTTCACCGTGAATTAGAGACAGGCTTATGTAAACCTACAAGTGCCAGTAAGAATCACTGGCTGGCAAACTACAGATTTAGTTTCCCTACAACCTTTACTTGGCCTGAGGCTTTCCTCCCTGAAACATTGTTTTCTAAAACAAATACAATTTTTAAAAAATAAAATCATTCTGCCCATTGTGAACTTTGACAGTTGTTCCCATAAGTTATCACTGTGTAATTGCTGTGCCCGTGTGAGTGCAGTTTAAAATTGAAGAGCATTGGGATGGTTTGTTACAAGATTGAGGATTACTACTTGGCAGCATGAAGAGTACCAATTAATCAACGTTTGGGAAATGAAAAAACGAGGCAGTTCTATCCTCTTACCAGACACAGGTGTTGAAATGCTTACGCTGGGATGACTTGTCTTCTATATTCTGGTAATGAAGTCCACACTCACTACAACATACCTCATGATATGTATCTCTCCCTTAATCTAAATGCAGCAGTGTCATGGTTCTATCTTACTTTCTTTTATCTCCCTCTAGCAAACAGTATGAACAGCTCTTAATTCTGGTATCATTTTGAGAGGAAAAGTAGTTTAAAGAAATATCCTCAAGAAATATCTTTTATATTTTTAGTTAACTCTCTTTCCTCCTGAAAGCTCTGCTAAGGCAAATGGAAAACAAAGCAGAGGTGATTGGTGGTAACCAGCAATGGTTTCACCAAGGGCGGATCCTGCCTGACAAATTTGGTGGCTTTTTATGATGAAGTCACAGCGACAGTGGACAAGGGAAGGGCAACTGATGTCATCTACCTGGACCTGAGTAAGGCATTTGACTCTGTCCCACATGACATCCTGGTCACCAAGCTGGAAAAACATGGACTTGATGGGTGGAGCACTGCTGGATAAGGAACTGGTTGGATGGTCACACACAGAGAGTGGTGATCAAGGGCACAATGTCCACCTGGAGACCAGTGACAAGTGGTATCCCTTAGGGGTGCATGCTGGCACCAGTGCTGTTTAACATCTTTGTCAGTGACATGGACAGAGGAATCGAGTGCACCCTCAGCAAGTTTGCAGATGATACCAAGCTGTGTGGCACAGTCGACTTGCTAGAGGGCAGGGATCCATCCAGAGGGACCTGGACAGG
>VWYK01042657.1:0-21892 GCA_013399775.1 Semnornis frantzii | reverse complement strand
AAAAAAAAAAAAAGCCCTGGAACTGCTTTGTGAGCAAAACAGCTGCTTGCCCTGGGCTTTTTCTTTGGCTTTCTGATGAGAAAGCCAACGGCCAAGGCCACCAGTGCCTCCAGTTCTTAACTGCACTTACTCAGAGCTTCTGGCAGTTCATTCCACATCCCTCAGAGCTGAAGGTTTCATACAGTGCCCCATATATCAACTAGGCAGCGAGCTGATAAACTTTCTCAAGGCAGGTGGCCATGGGAATGGCCAGGAATTTGCACAGGAATTTTGACAGGAATTTTCTTTCTTAGGCTCATAAGGTCAGCAGACAGTAAAAGCTAAAATTGTTTGCCAGCCTGTCTTGCTGCTTACCAGGAATGTGAGCTTGCAGATGAATATCTGAAAAAACCCCAGCACTTTGGAGAGAAATAAAAATTGACCATGGGAAAAACATGGCCTCTGATCATCTCAGCACCTCAAATAAGGACCTACGAACCCTCGAGGCAAAACATAGGTCAGAGAAAAACCCTTCTAAGCTCAGGATGGACTCCAAGGGCTCCAGGAGAACACTCTACAAGGTAGCAAGGAGCAGAGCAGCTCCAGACATGTTCAGGAGCTGCTGCCCATCTCAGACCACATTCCCACTGTTCACACAGCACAGGAGGCAAAGCACCTTCTCAGTGTACCAGACTCTCCTCACCACCCCTGTGGCACTTGGCAAGATTCTTTCTCTCCATGTCCAGTCTGATTTGTGACTCACACAGATAAGATGAGACTTGAGACATAAGTGTGTGGAAGAAGCATGTAAGTCCCTTTGTGTTTATTATTGCTCAATAAAATTAGCCTCTATGATTTGTTTTTCTTTCTTCCTTGCAGGGCAACCATAGCTTGTTTGGACCATGCCCAGGTCAAAGCTTGCTTCTGGATCCTGAGGTTGTGCAGCACCACTGGGTATGTCTGCAGCTGCCCTGCACCTGGGTGTTCAGAGTCAGTAGACAACCTTGTCAGCAGCATCTCCTTGCCTTGTTTACTTCATAAACACTGAGTAAGACACCATACATGGCAGCAACAGTATCAGCTCCTCCATCCACCTGAGGCACCTCCAGCTTCCCATCCATTGACTTGCACTCACCAGTCAGATAAGGTGGGCTTTTTCTTGCCCACTTAGAATAGAATCATAGAGTTGTTTAGGCTGGAAAAGACCTCTAAAATTATCAAGTCCAGCCCTAAATCCACCACCACCATGACCACTAAACCATGTCCTGAAGTGCCATGTCTACATATATATTTTTTTTTAACACCTCCAGGGATGGTGACTCCACCACTCTTCCAATGCCTGACCACTCTTCGGTAAAAAAAATTTTCCTAATATCCAACCTAAACCTCCCCTGGTGCAACTTGGGACCATTTCCTCTCATCTTCTACTTCATGAGGTGAAGAAGCAAAGGACAAACATCAATCTTTAAGAGCTACAGACTGTACCTCAATCCCAAAAGTTCAACTACATTCACCTATGAAATCTCTCTGCTTTCAGCTTTTCCTGCAGTTATGCTCCTGTGAGCTTCAGGCACCTTATTAGTGCCATCTTTTATGGTAATCCTAATAACAGTGAAATGCTCCCTGGGAGGAGCAGAACTCACATTAGGATGTGGGTACCAGTGCATGAAGTCTGGTGAAATTGCAGCATCCACAGCCAACAGGAATTTCACTGCCAGGAGTATGTACATGACATGGACATAGCCTAGAGTAACGTTAATAATGTGAATATTTTAGTAAGGTGAGCTGAACATGCTCTTTTGTTGTAAAAACATCTTGAGGACATGTCCCTGCATGTGCATATTCGTGTTTGACTCTCTCTTCCCTCTTTGCTTTTGGTGCCTTTTTTCCCAGCTCTTCCTCCTCCTTCCAACCTTGAGAGCTCCTGCAGTTGCACTCTGGATGCCTCCTGCCCTCTGTTTCTCAGTCCAGCACACACTCCAGGTTTAAGATCTCTGTTAGCTGCAGCCTCTTCACACTCCCCTCCCTCCAAGTCCTGAAAACTCATGTGCTGGTTTGAGGCTAACTGGAATATTTTAATGTAAAAAAAATAGATTATAGGCTGTGAAAAGTAAACAGTGGTGATGTCTGCTTCACTCATAGGCTTGCTAAGATGTATAAAAACAAGGACACAAATATAGATAAGAGAGTCTCTCTGTCGGAGCCGCTGTGTTTTCTCTCTGGGCTGTTGTGGCTGTGTAACCCAACTCACCATTCTGCTTCTAACCCCCTTGCCGAATCCTCCAAATTCACCTTGCACATAAGGCAGAGTCTGGGTTAAGGTGGAGGGGTGGAAAGAAGGTGGAAGAGTGGTTGGAAGCCCCTCCTGGGGGCTCTGACAACTGGGAGAGGCATTGTGTTTTTTGAATTACTTTTAACTTGTATATTTTTCTGTGTATAGCTGTAAATATGGTAATATATTGTAAATATCTGCTTGTGTATTGTGCTAAGCTGTGAATACAAAGCTTCGTTCCTTAACTTCCAGCCAGCTGAGTCTCGTCTGGGTGATTTCACTGTGTGTGTGGGCAAGTAACTCCCAAACCATCACAACTCTTTACTTCAGCAGCAAGACTTTCAAACCCTAATGAAGCATCTCTCTCAGATTTTCCCAAACTGGAATCAGACTACTCAGTGAATTATCTTTCCCCTCTTTCTCACTCCTCTTCCTCTTTAACAGGAACCCTTATTTCTCATGTATTCCCCTTCTCAGCCCTGCAGACACCTCCCCTTGAATCAAGTCTCCAACCTGATGCTGTCTACAACTACCTGAAAGGAGGTTGTAGTCAGGTGGGGTTGGTCTTCTCTTCAAGGCAACCAGCAACAGAACAAGGGGACACAGCCTCAAGTTGTGCCAGGGGAGGTACAGGCTGGGTATTAGGAGGAAGTTCTTCACAGAGAGAGTGATTTGCATTGGAATGGGCTGCTCAGGGAGGTGGTGGAGTTGCTGTCCCTGGAGGTGTTCCAAGCAAAGCCTGGATGGGGCACTTAGTGCCATGATCTGGTTGATTGGCTAGGGCTGGGTGATAGGTTGGACTGGATGAGCTTGGAGGTCTCTTCCGACCTGGCTGATTCTATGATACTAAGTTCACCACCTTCCTCCTCCTGTTTTGATTCTCCATTTTTCTCTTCTCACTGTTCCTGATTTGTTCTGATGATCCATATCACCACCTTGTCATGCTGTGTCCACTTCACCTATTCCTTTCCTCTGCTACCCTCATCCTTCTCTTTTACTTGTTAAAAAAACAAAACAAAAAAAACCAAAAAAACAAAAAAAACAACAAAAAAAAAACACAAAAAAACCCCAAAGACCATTTATTTGCCATACACTGTTCGGACTCCCTGCTCTCTACTGCTGAATTTCCCCTGTACTAACCTTCAAGCAGTCCCATTCAGCACCAGCCATTAGCATTCTTCATTATGTCCCACCATTCAGCCTTTATGTGATTTCCACTCCATCAACCATAATGACTTCTCTTTGGCTTTTAACCCTCGTCTTTCTACCAAGTTCACTTGTAAATTCTCCCTGTACTACTTCAATCTCCTTCAATTTGTTTTCCCATAATATCCAGCCCAGCTAATGCCCCTCACCCACTTTTTCTGTTCTCTGACTAGCCATTGTTTCCTGCTCAGCATGGATAAAATTGAGTCCCTGCTACCTCCACTTTCAAGGGATACCCCAAATCCCATTTCTGTCTTTTCTGTGACTGCTCCGTTTGCAGGTAGGACACAGTTTTCATTCTGCTTTCAAACTACAGCTGAGGTCTGTGGATGCTTTCTGCTTACAAGTCAAAGACATCACCTGTTCTATGTACCCTCATAGCTAAAACACTTCTTCAGGGTCTCATCCCTGCATTAGCTCAGTAATGGTGACATCCTTTTCTCTGCTTTCCTAATTGCAATCTCTATCAGCTCTTTCATCTTTCAAATGTCACTACAAGGGTCATTTTCATAGCCTGATGCTTTGGGGGTGTCACTCATTTCTGTGCTTCCGTTGGCCAGCTCTCCATTCTCCAACAAATGAAATAAAGGCTGGCAGGCAGATCTGAATGGCAAACGGGTGCCTTTTGCAGCTTTTGAACACCCACTTTATGCTTTCTATCAAATACCTTTCTGTTTTTCACTTGTAACTCCTCCCTAAGACTACCTCTCTGGTCACAACTGTAGAAACTCTTTGCTCATCTCTCAGAAACTCCTTCTCAGATCTCTACCTTGTTGCTGAAGTAGTCTAACAGCAGCCAGGCTGCCATGGCGCTACACCTGCTCTATACCCAGCTGACCCCTCTCATCATTTCCTTGTGCCCCACGTCTGACTCATCTCTTGCCTCTCACTGGGTTGTTTCATGCACAAACTCCACACAGCAGTGGCAGTCCTTCTGCTCTGCCTGTGGAGCAGGTACACGCACAACAGCAACACCCAGGGCAGGGATCCTGGGTCCATGACAGTGCAATAATTAACGAATAATTGGAACTAGATGATCTTTGAGGTCCCTTCCAACCTTACCATTCTATAATGTTACCAGCACCTCAGCCTGTTGGGGCTGAACCTACACCCTGACTTGGAGTGGAGCTCACTAAGTTTCCCTTACAGAAGGCAGAAACACAGAGGCAGTATTCCAGTTTATTTCAAATTAGAACTCATGCACACCCATTTGAGTGTTCAAGGTCAAAATACAAATGCAAACCCTAAGCCACTTGGGGTGGTGCTTCTCCAGAGTAAATCTCCCAATGGCCCTCAGATCATTGAAGCGCCATTGGCAGTCAGGCATTGGAACAGGCTGCCCAGGGAAGTGGTGGAGTCGGCATCCCAAACTGTTTTCAAAAAATGTGGAGACATGGCACCTGGGGACATGGTTTAGTGGTCATGGTAGTGCTGGGTTGATAGTTGGACTTAAGGGTCTTAAAGAGAAGGCTGTGAGGAGACCTCGTAGTAGCCTTCCAGTATCTGGAAGCTACAGGAGGGCTGGGGAGGGACTACTGACAAGGTCTTGTAATGACAGAATGAGAAGGAATGGGTTTAAACTGGCAGAGGGGAGATTTTAAATTGGATGTTAGGAAGAAGTTCCTTCCAGTGAGGGTAGTGAGACACTGGCACAGGTTGCCCAGGGAGGTTGTGGGTCACAGAATCACCGAATGTGATCTGATCACCGAAGGTGATTCTGTGAACCACAACCTCCCTGGAGGTGTTCAAGGCCAGGTTGGATGAGGGCTTGAGTGATCTGTACCAGTGGGAGGTGTCCCTGCCTATGGCAGGGAGTTGAAACTAGATGATCTTTGAGGTCACTTCCAACATAAACCATTCTATGATTCTATGAAACTGATTTTTTTTTTCCAGTTTGTTGAGAAAAGAAAGAAGAGAAAAAAAATGGTTTTGTTTCCAGGGAAAATTTTTGATAGAAAGGAATAAAAAGGTTGTTTACACACCTCTACTTTTGATATTTTCTCCTTCCCAGGAGGAAGTAAAGATGTAGCAGTGTCACTTGTTGACCACACCATCCTCAGTTGGTTTGAAAGGTAACCTTTCAGTTGGTTAAGCCATGGCCACTTGGTAAGTAGCTGAGGGTTATTATCATCTCATGATTCTTGCTTGAGAATCATCATGCAATTGTAGTTTCTTTCCATCTCGAATCAAATAAACCCATCTGTGCTGATTTAGCCTCAGCTTTATGACCTAGCTATGTGAGAGATAACCTCCAGACTCTGTTTCGTACAACACCTCTATTAAAAAAAAAATAATAAAAAAAAAAAATCTAAACCCTCTCTCCTTTTCCAATGAAATTTTGCTTCTGATCATAGCAAACAGAAGGTTGGAAAGGACAAAAATGCCTTTAAATGCCAGGTAGTCAGCTTTGCAGTTACTAAGAAGTTGCTTTGCTCTGTTGAGCTTACTGTGTCACCAAAACCCTACACAGCCATTACAAAGCCTGCATTGTCCCAGCAAGGCTACTGAGATGTTTCTGATCTTGGCAAGAGCTAGGTGTACCCAGAAGCATTTTATTGAAGAAAACAACCCAAGAAATATTATTTTAGGCGTCTTACTGGAAAGATAAAAGTGAGAGCCCTTTCTTCTGCAAAAGCAGCACACAAAAATATCCTGTTCGCAGGATCCATTTTACAGCTTTGACAATTGCACCTAAAAATCCTCATATGAAAGACATTTGAAAGTGATTTGACTGCAACCTAAGGAAGAATTTGTGGGTTTAGATCATCATTAATTTGAAGATCACAACATTGTGATGGCAGAGGCAACTACACCCTTACACACGTGGAGAAAGTCCCTTTCTAATTAGCCTGTCAGACCTGCTTCACTGCTGCAAAGCTAAACCTGATCTTTATGTTCACCCAAGTGAATGATTTCTTATTTTCAATGGGAACAGAATCCAGCAACATTTCTTCACAAAGAGCACATTGCCTCCCTGCCCCATGTATTTCTCAGGATAGTTTCTCCATAAATAAGACTCATATAGATTTGGGAAGTCATGCACAGATGGTCATGGTAGCAATTTGAATGGAAAATCCAAGACTGGAGTATTGGCTCATCTATAAATGTCACTCCAACAGTGCTGTGGGCCTTTACAGTAAACCAGTAGATGCTTGCATACCCACTCCGAAGTAATCCCTGGATCTTCTGCTCTGGCTGTTACTGATAAATAACTATCTGGCTGATAAATTTCAAAGATGTCAGTGCCAGACTAATGACTGGGACTTAAGTACACACTTAGGCATTGGAATAGGCAGCCCAGGGAAGTGGTGGAGTTGCCATCCCTAGAGGTGTTAAAAAAAATGTGTAGATGTGGCACTTTGGGGCATGGTTTACATAGTGGTGCTAGGTCAATGGTTTGACTGGATGATCATAGAAGTCTTTTCCAATCTTAATGATTCTATGATTCTATTAAAAGATTGATTTCACTGGCTGTCAAAGCCAATAACAAGTCTCTGACAGCAGAAGAATTGCCATCTATGTTGTTAGGATTTAATATTTTGAATTAGCTAAAAGCAAATTCCATCATTTCCAGCTTTTTACTCTAGTAGTCATGGAGTGGAAACAGCTGGCGGTGGGAAAAAAACACATACCTAGTAGTGAAAGCAAAGCCCTGTCGAATGCTCTCACAGCTTTTGCAGAAGAGGGTGTAGCATTTCACAGAGGGATGCTAAAGGTGCAAGTGGGCTCTGCCGTGTGGAGGAAGCCAAGACTCTGAACTGAGGGCAGCACCCAGAACAGACCCTGGTCTGGAGGACAGCCTTGCTGAAGCCAGCTGGGCACAGACCACACAAGGTCAAAGTTTCAGACTCAAAAGAGTGTCCCCTGAAAGCCCTGCCATTTCTGACACTGACATAAACTACTTTTGTCCCAAAGTTTTTCATTGTTTGGTTTTCTTTTTTTATTGTTCTCATATATTGAGGGCGGCACATTCCTTCGCTTTCTAAAACTCCAAACAAAGATTCTGCAACCCAGCCTGCTGCCCAGACACTCAGACATTAGCAGCCCTGCTTACATGCCAGCCAGCTCTACGTATTCCCCTAACAACACCTAGGGATGGAGCCTGTGTCTCAGAAGGGGTCACTACCCAAAAGCAGGGGAGAGAGACAGTCTCCTTGGGCAGGCTGGTGAGGTGGGACCACCTGCCCTCAGTTCCTGGAGACATCACAGAAACATCCAGGTTGGAAAAAACCCTCAGGATCACCAAG
The DNA here is from genome assembly GCA_013399775.1 of Semnornis frantzii. NCBI lineage: Eukaryota > Metazoa > Chordata > Aves > Piciformes > Ramphastidae > Semnornis > Semnornis frantzii. The sequence goes on along the minus strand of VWYK01042657.1, from coordinate 14,188 downwards.
TCCAACCTAAAACCCTATTCTACAAAATTCACCTTAAACCACATCCCAAAGCACCACATCCAAAGGACCCTTAAACACATACAAGGTCAGTGACTCCACCACCTCCTTGGGCAGCCCATTCCAGTCCCTGATCACTCTCCCCATGAAAAACTTTTTCCTAATGTCCAATCTAAACCTCCCCAGCCTCACTTTGAGACTATTCCCCCTTGTTCTGTCTCCAATTACCTGTGAGGAGAGATCAGCAGCAGCCTCTCCACAACATCCCTTCAGGTAGTTGCAGACAGTAATAAGGTCTTCCCTCAGCCTTCTCTTTTTCACACTAAACATCCCCAGTTCCCTAAATAGTTCCTCATCAGATTTATTCTCCAGGCCCTTCCCCAGCTTTGTTGCCCTCCTCTGGCCCCGCTCCAGCACCTCCACATCTCTCTTGTATTGCAGTGCCCCAAACCGAACGCAATCTTCGAGGTGTGGCCTCACCGAAGCCGAGATGCATGGTTTTAAAGCAAGCCAGGAGAAAAACCTCTGCTGGGTCAGGAAGGGAGTGGAGAGAACGTGCGGGAAAGTGTTTGTCTTTTCACTTCTCCCCCAGACAACACTTTGTTAGCCTTCAGCGCTCCTGCTAGGAGCCTGCCGGACACCAAAGAGCGGCGTATTCCCGGCCTTATCTCCGTTTCCTCTCCCAGAGCACGCGTTGCCTTGCAGTTTCCCAGCTGTATACCAGGCTCCGCTTGACACGGGGGGTGACCTCTCACCCCGCGGGCTGGCACCTGCGGCGCGGCGGGCCGGAGCGCAGCCTGCCCGGCTCTGCCGCTGGCTCCCCGCCTGCGCCCGCCCGCTGCCTCCGCCCGCCCGCTGCCTCCGCCGTTGCGAAACACACCTCGTTCCCCTCTCGCATCATGTGAACTCGGCTCAGCTGCGGAGGAACGATCGCAGCCGTGTCCGAATCATCATTTGTGAAGCCCGGGACGCACAAAAAAACCACCGCACCAATATTCGATTTCTGTTAGCCTGGGCTCACCTATTTTCATCCCGGCCTTATGTTCCCTGTGCTCTGCCAGGTCTGCCCGACTGAACTGGTAAAATTAAGGAGTGATTTTGTGATCTGTAAGGTTCCAGCCCATCTTTAACTATTGCAATACTTTGGTTTTAGCTCAAAGCTTTATTTTAAATTCCTGAGCTGTGTAGCTTTCCTTCTTTAAAAAAAAATAAATNATCCAAAGGACCCTTAAACACATACAAGGTCAGTGACTCCACCACCTCCTTGGGCAGCCCATTCCAGTCCCTGATCACTCTCCCCATGAAAAACTTTTTCCTAATGTCCAATCTAAACCTCCCCAGCCTCACTTTGAGACTATTCCCCCTTGTTCTGTCTCCAATTACCTGTGAGGAGAGATCAGCAGCAGCCTCTCCACAACATCCCTTCAGGTAGTTGCAGACAGTAATAAGGTCTTCCCTCAGCCTTCTCTTTTTCACACTAAACATCCCCAGTTCCCTAAATAGTTCCTCATCAGATTTATTCTCCAGGCCCTTCCCCAGCTTTGTTGCCCTCCTCTGGCCCCGCTCCAGCACCTCCACATCTCTCTTGTATTGCAGTGCCCCAAACCGAACGCAATCTTCGAGGTGTGGCCTCACCGAAGCCGAGATGCATGGTTTTAAAGCAAGCCAGGAGAAAAACCTCTGCTGGGTCAGGAAGGGAGTGGAGAGAACGTGCGGGAAAGTGTTTGTCTTTTCACTTCTCCCCCAGACAACACTTTGTTAGCCTTCAGCGCTCCTGCTAGGAGCCTGCCGGACACCAAAGAGCGGCGTATTCCCGGCCTTATCTCCGTTTCCTCTCCCAGAGCACGCGTTGCCTTGCAGTTTCCCAGCTGTATACCAGGCTCCGCTTGACACGGGGGGTGACCTCTCACCCCGCGGGCTGGCACCTGCGGCGCGGCGGGCCGGAGCGCAGCCTGCCCGGCTCTGCCGCTGGCTCCCCGCCNAAAAACCCCAAACCCACAAAACCCACCCCCAACTATTTCTTTCTTTTAACACGAATAAAGAGTCCCTATTTCTCACCTAATCTCGCATACCTCAGAGAGGAGATGCTTGACCTCCTGAAAGAGACATGTATTTTAAATAGTCCTCAGAAACTTTTCCCAGATAAGATTCCCCTTCTTATGCTAATGACTGTAGCAGACTGGCAGACAGCAGCCCATCTCACAGCCCTCTTGTCACCTCCCTGTCACTTGTGCCACCGCTCCCCGTTCTGCACAAGCTAAAGCATTTTAAACGTTGGAGGGTTAAAAAAAAAAAAAAAACAGCCACACAAACAAAATGCTCCTCCCAAAACTTACTCCAAAGATATTAAGCACATCACGCTGTGGGTTTGCTTTGACACGGAGAAACGAACATCTACTTTTAAACTCTCGGATCTGCAGCTCACTTCTCGTTCTGTCCTTGTTTAATATCTGCTTCTGCCTCTCCTCAGAATCACCAAAAATCTGTCACACAGAGTCACCAGAACTTTACTGAGAATCTCTGCAGCTTTGCCTTTCCACGCGCCCCCCCTTAAAAGTACTTTAAAACGCGTTTTCTGAGTGAACTTCTGTCCTCTTACGTTGTCAACCCAATCACAGAAGAGCAAACCCTCAGGTAAGGGCAGAGGAAGAGCAGAGCAAGCAAAAATAGAGACCGTACCTACCTGGAGCCCGCCTCAGCGCCCAGCACCATTCGGAGCACCAGCAACGTTTCGGGGCAGCAGCCTAATGCATTTTCCTTTTTACACTGCAGCTAAAGGAGAGTTGAGCAACTCCTCACACAGCTGCTTGGAGCAACAGCTCTCCCAGCCTTAACACTCGCCCTTGGCTCTCTCTCTCTCTTCTTCTTTTTTTTTTTTTTTTTTTTCCCCCCCCTTCCCCTCGACCAGAGTTTTTGAGCACTAAAACTGGCAATTAGTACCAGCTAAGCTAAAGCTCCTGCTCACCCCTGCCCTAAGCTGCACATTCCAGGGAGCTGAGCGGGACTGAGCTCCTCAGCGGCACCACTCAGCTCTTCCACTCCCAGCCCCGACTTTCTGCCTACAAACTCGATAAGGCTGCAGGAGCTCAGGAACAAGCACTGAAACTTGGATGGGGGAAAAATTGGTCTCTCATCCCCAGCCTGGTTGCCGCCTTTTTTTTTTTTTTTTTAAATCCCCCCCCCCTCCTCTTCCTCCTCCCTTTCTCTCTGCACTCACAGTAGCAAGGTTGTCTCTTGGCTACTCCCTGCCTTAAACTCACCAAACCAGATTTTTACTTCCAACACCTTCCCGTAAATCTGAACTGAAATTTTACCCTGCTCACTGAGCCTTGGCTGGCTGAGGGCCAGTGCAGCATTCCTGTTGTTTTAAGAGGACAGATTTTTTTAAATTTTATTTTTCAAAAGGAAGAAAAGAGAGAGGGAAACCTGAAAAGATAAAAAGGCTGGAAGGAAGTAGATTTTAAAAGCAGCTTTACTAAAAATGCTGCAATACAGGGTGATTCCCTTTTATTTTTAAAGCACTAAAGGAATGATTGTGTTTTGGCAGTGTCAGTCATGAGAAATTATCCTCCTTGTCCATCTGCATCCTTTAGGTGGATGAGATTTGAAGAGAAAATAAGCCACTGGCACTCACCTGAAGGACAGCATTGCCGACATCAGCAGAGTAGTGAAAGGAGCCTACAACTTTGCCTGATCCAGTTACCCCAAGGCAGTGGCGATACTGGTTCAAGAAATGCCACATTTTACCCTTTTCTGACCTAAAGTTACATGTGGTTTCTAGAAAAGGAACAAAGGAGAAACCAGTTTATTTTGAAAAAGAAAAAACAAGAGCCAAGCCTTCTTTTAACCTCCAGATGATCCCTCTGACCGTTGTCTGGGAGGATTTAAGAAATCGTGAAACAAGACTTTCTCCCCCCCACCTTTTACATTACCTGTCTGTGCCTGGCTATGGGCTTTGATGTATTGAAACAAAGCACAAGATCTGTTTATAGTAAACGAAACCAACCAACAGAGAGGGCTAATTCAGACTTGTGACTAAACAAACTGGAACAGGAAGCACACACCAGCAGCTATATATATGTGTGTATATATATATATATATTTAAGTAGTAATGCGTGCTTGCTTTGTCATGCAACAGGAAAAACAAAACAAACAAAACCCCAAAAACTAAACAAAAAAACCTAATGATAAAAAACAAAACTAACCAAACACACAACAAAATAAACCACAGTAAAAAAAAATTAAGAAAGAAATAAAATTCAGCATCTCCTTTCAGTTATTTTGCAGTTCTATTTTTCCTCTTTTTTTTTTTTTTTTTTTTTTTTTTGGAAAGCCTCNTTTTTTTTTTTTTTTTCTGGAAAGTTTAATACAGTGTTTCATCACCTATATGCAAATACTTCACAGAACACCAGTTACCACACCACTGGCAATCTAAAGATCTCATTCATCAATTTGTTTTCCTGCAACTGATTAGCCCATTGTTCCCCCCCCCTCAATTAACATCTGTAATTGATGACTAAATGGAAGATCCCCCCAGCAAACACTAGGTCTGCAATCCTGCAAGTTAAACCTTTAAAGAATAAGTAAGATTGGAGGTTAAAGCTCGCTACAGAAATTCAGTCTTCATCATTCTCCCTATGAACGATCATTTTAATTCTAGATTAGTGCTTAGAAATTCTTAATGAGGAATAATTCTCGATTTTTAAAGTAAGTCTTCTTTAATCTTAATTTTTAAAAGAAATCTTCAGATTTCTACTGCTTTGCTAATATATTGCCCAAGCTTGTTGGAAGCAGCTGTCCTTCTAAACATGTATTTCTCTAATTGTGTTGTTTTTCTGGTAAAGGCAAACCCCAGAGGTTTCACCTCAGCAAATCCACCTTGACATCCTAAGAAAGTTTTTGCTCCAGGCAGAAACCAATGAATCAAACTTTTGGGATAACACCACAGCCAAATGTTGCAAAGTTCAAGTGAGCAGTATGTTCTCTCCTAAGTATGTTCCATCCTAAGTTGATAAAGGGATGTGATTCCAGCTTTAGCAAATGCATTCAGCATAAAAAAAAAATAAATCTTTTCAGAACTTATCCATATTAATGAACAAATAATCATGGAGGAAAATGGCATCAAATATTGGAATTACAATGAGAATTCAGTGCTGACTACAAATATTTTATGCAGTTAAATCCTTTAAGGAAAAATAGTCCAGGAAAACAAATAATGAAGGTACCAGTAGTACAAAAATATCCCAAGTATTCTAGCATCATCTTCCTTAAAATCATGGCCCATATTCCAAAGTGAGGCCTTTCCGTAGTGTCTTCATCCAGTAAGTTTGCCAATGAAGCCCCCAGGAAGTCCATCTCATGTAGCAAGAGCTTAATGCTCCATTTGCTCGTTTTAGAAGAGCAAAACAAGCATTAGCATCAGAAACACTTCTTTGCCACCATGTACAGATTATTTCTTCTAAATGAGTGTCTGTAATACAATGAATAGTACAGAAAATGAAAAGATACAGGAATATGCCACCCTGCCCATCCAGGGCAGCTATAACACCAAGAGCTGTGGTGGCACCAGTGTGGCAAAGCCAACTATTTGAAGGTATGCCACTAAAAGTGTAGCTCTTTCTATTTTAGCGACTCTTTACAGAGGCTTGTGGATCTCACCTGTGACCTGAAAACAACAACAACAACAAAATCCTTTTATTGTGGCAGCCATACCAGTTGCTCTGTCATGAGACATCCTTATCAGCACTGGTCAGGCTGGATTCAACACCCTCTCTGAAAGGCAGTTCTGGTGGAGGATTCAAATAGGTTTCCTTTGACAATACCAAAGATGGGAAAAAGTTTGAGATTTTCCTAAGGGCAGTTCAGCTGCAGGTGTAGAGTATTGTACTATGTGGGGGGTCAGCCTGATGCCAGGCAATAACTCGCCCAGCCATTAAAACATCCTTTACTGATCACTGTGTGTGACAACACTTTCCGTGTGCCCAGGTGAGACTGCAAAGTCCCACATCTGTCTGCACTCTCCTGCAGGTACAGGCAAGACCATGCCACACCTGCTCACAGCTTTTTAATGGATTTCCCAACTTTGGTCAGGACAGCAATTTCTACCCTGAGTAGCTGCCAGCAAAACAATAGCACAAAACCTGCACTATTTATTGCTTGTGGCACTAAATTTTATACTGAACTAATTCACAGATTCCAGTTCAAGTGAGAGGTAAATGTTGCCAGGTTGCTCTTCAAATGCAACTTCCTTCCTCAGTGTACAGCATCCATCCAGTGACAGTAGCAATGAAAGTCTTTGCTTAATCACCGAATGTTGGATCTATCACAAGCTGAGATGGGATGAAAGAGTCATTGAAAATTTATGGTCAGTCATAGGGATTGTTGCTATTGGGGGTTCAAGTGACCTAAAGCTAAACATCAGATCTAATTAATCTAATGGCAGCCTGAGCCATCTTTGATATCAGAATAATTCTTCTCGCTCTGTAAGTCTCAACTGTTTGTCCAGCAAAGTGTTTTAAGGGGTTGAGAGCTCTTTACATAGGAAGGAAGGGGTGACCCAGTCACAATTTGCTGCAAAACCCTCCAGTCCATGGGTTAAAATGAAGGAGCAGTAACAACTCAGTAGCATGGAGGAGAGATTTCCTGTTCCTCTGCCAAGCCATGGTAGGGTTTCTGACCCAAAGAAAAGAATTTAATGAGTCCATAGCAAAGCGAATTAAGCTAAGTGCAGCATGATTAGGCTGTGAACACTAATCTTTAAAGGCCAACAGTATTTGATTAAGGAAGATGTCCTCCAAAACTGATCTTAAAGTTGAGCTTGGGGTGGTTTTGGTGTTCTTTGGTTTGGTTTTTTTGGTTTTTTTTTCTTTTTTTGGGGGGGTGTACCCCAGTTTGTTACACTTCCTTCTGAATATGGCTTATTGCAGTTTCAATTTTGTAATACCCATTGTACAGCTTATCACTGCTGCCAAGAGCTGACTTTACTGCAGCAAGAAACTGCATGTTGAAAGTTTGGTGACTCCATTTCATTCAGGAGATTATTAAAAAAAACCCAAACCAACATTTTCCCTCTCCTTTCCTCCCCCCACCCTACCCCAAGTTAAGAAACTGTGAAAAAACACAAATGAGAAATCATGTTACTCAAAAATTAAATGTTTCTAAATATGAGAAAGCTAAGTGGAGAAGTAGAAAATGTGTTGTTTCTGGAAAAATAAAAGAAGTTTAAAAGCCTCTCTTTCAACACTAAATTTTTTTGCTTGAGCTTTCTGACATAGAATGTTTCCTAGTACAGGTTAAATATTTGGATGTAATTCAGGGAGTAAATACACTCTGCAACTAAGTCATCTTCTTACCATTCTATGCTCTTACAGGGTTTGATTTTTTTTTTTTCTCCATTTAAAACTGAAGTTTGGAGAGTAAACGTTTCTGACACTGGTCTGTGAAACGCTGTCATTTCTGAGGTAAAAGATCTCAGTATGCTTAGCCTGTGACACGGTGCCTTCTCCTCTAGAGAGGTCTTGTGGGGAGAAAGCCTGGGATCCCATTTCTTGGGAAATGGGGATGTGACAGACAGGGGCAGATAACGAGGAGAGTAGTGGGAGAAAAGAGAGAGCTCAGCAAAATCCCTGCAGTCTCCCAGCACTAACCTGCCCTCTCTTCCATCCGCTCTGCTGTGAGCTGGCTGAGGCCACTGTAGCATCAGGGCAGAGAATTCATCCCTTCTTCAGCACAGCTGGAAGTATCAGAGCTGGCTCTGCCTATAGGTTCAAGTGCCTCTTACCAACAGATCTGCCCATAGCATAAACACTCAGCTCCTCCTCAGAACATATTTACAGATATTTTGCTACTGGGACCAGTCCAGAATTATTAAACTAACTCCTTACACTTGGGATGCACATAGAGATCCTGTGGCTTGGGTACACCACCTTTTACTAACAAAATTGGCTTGATTTACGTCAGTCTCTGTCAACCCCAAAAGAACATAGTAGAGGAGAATGAATCTCCTTCCAAAGATCAAACCCAGATACATAAGTTAATGAAAAGCATCACAGACTTGTACAGAAAAATTTGCTGAGCACTGTATCTTTTCCCCATGTGGTCATGAAAACACCTCATCACATTGAATGCAGAATAGTTCAAATTATTCCTGATAATCTGAAAGACAAGGATCATCATTTGAATTATTTAGAAATTAGAGCAGGTGACATGATTTTCCCCATCCTCTTGTCCTCTCATATTTTCTCACCTGTGCTGTTTTCTCTCTGATACTTGAAAGCAGGCTGATGGCAACTTCTGTCTCCATGCCATCATCTCCTCCCAGACTGTAAATGTGGGTTTCCTACTTACTTGTTTGACCATCCTACGCCTCTCAACAGCCTCACTTTTCTATCTACATGCTTTCTAGATTCAGGGTTTCATTTAAACCCTTCTTATCTCAGCCCTCCTCATTCAAGTTTCATGCAATCATGAGGAGGAATTCTTCACCCGTGAGGGTGACAGAACACTGGAGCAGACTGCCCAAGGGGGTTGTGGAGTCTTCCTCTCTGGAGATACTCAAAACCCACCTGGATATGTTCCTGTGTGATCTGGTATAGGTGATCCTGCTCTGGCAGGGGGATTGTACTGGATGAGCTTTTGAGGTCCTTTCTGGCCCCTGACATTCTGTGATTCTGTGATTCTTGTCTCCATCTCAACACTTTGCCTCTCCCTTGCCATGACCCCAGTGTGTGTCAGCCCATGTGACATGGTTTTTTTACAAGTAACCACATGTTGTTCTTCAGTGCTGCCCTCGCACCAAATACAATTCCTCAAAGAAGAGAAGCAGATAAAGCCACTGGTGTCTTTTCCTTGAGTCCCTCATTAAGACTGTTTGTTGTGACAGCAGTGAGAGATTCCCCATGTTAGGGATGGAGAAAACACACTGGGAGTTGTGCCCACCCCAGGCACCGGCAGAAGATACAGAGCCTGCCTCCCTGTGCTGCAGCTAGCTGTCCTCTTTTTGTTCTTCTCCACCTTTAAATCGTTGCTCTTGGTTGCTGTGCACCCTGTGTAGCCAGCTGCACCTGTGCAAGCCAGGTAGGACAAGAGGAAATCACAGAATCACAGAAACATCCAGGTTGGCAAAGCCTCTCAGGTCCAACCTAGAACCCTACTCTACAAGATTCGCCTTAAACCATATCCCTAAGCACCACATCCAAATGACTTTTAAGCACATCACCAACACAGGGTTGGTGATTCAACCACCTCCCTGGGCAGCTCATTCCAGTGCCATGGCCTCAAGTTGTGCCAATAGAAGGTTAGATTGGATATTAGGAATAATTTCTTCACTGAAAGGGTTATCAGGCATTGGAAAAGGTTGCCCAGGGCAATGGTGGAGTTCCCGTCTCTGAAGGTATTTAATAGTGGAGTGGTGTAGACATAGTGCTTAAGGATAGCGTTTAGTCAAAGGTTTACCAGTGTTAGGTTAATGATTGGACCCAATGATCTTAAAGGCCTTTTTCAATCTAGGCAATTCTGTGATCCTGTGAAGGTTTGTGAAGGTTTTGAGGTTTGCATTTGCTGTTGCAGGAGACCTCAGCCACAAAGGTGCAGCCACAATGGCCCCACGGGCTGCACCCCTCTGCCCAGGACTCTACCCACCCCTGCAAGCCCCCTAGTGCAGGTATGTCACAGCAGTGCCAGTCTTTGGTAGCAGTGGTTCTGGTTTGTCTTTGATGTAAGCCCTTTACTCAGGAGAGGGGGCACACTTGGCATGCCATATGATTCTGCTGTCTTCCACCAGTGAATAGTTCTTAGGGGCTCCTGGAGCCAGGGAGGTTCATTGGAGCACTTCAATTCAGGGGTGCCTGCATGACACACCTTGACTGCATGTAAACATGCCCTTAGATGAACCTTGCTGCACCTCCAACCCACAACAAGCTGCTGCTCCTCTCCCCTCTTGATTTTTTTTAAAGCTCTGGAGGGAAGAAAGCTCTGCACTGTCAGAGGGACACAGGCAGCACTTCCTTCAGCACAGAAACAACAGGAGCGATGTTGCTTCTGCTAACGCTGTGCTGAGCTCTCTCACATATGCAAAGTAGTTTTCCAGTCCTCCTAATAAAATGAGGACCTGAGAATGCAAGGGTAAAAACCCTCTGAAAGTAGTATCGCTCTTCTCAATTTCTCATCTCAGAGGAGTGGATAGTTTGCTGAGGGCAACTCAGAGGAGTCCTCTGCCTTGCGGATGGTTGAGAATCCCCAGGTGAAAATCTGGGCAAAAGCTTTCATAGCAAACATGCATTTCTGCAGCTCAAAACTGGAAGCTGTTGCTGGTGAAATCAGAAGCTGGGTAAAATCACAAGGCTGTGTGGTCAGATTTAACTCTGGCTAGGAGACACATGGAGGGCTGGTCTGGTATTTACTCTGCATGGCTTCTCTTGGAAGGGAAGTGAAAGAGGCAAAGTGCAGCAGAAGCATTTCAGCAGGAAATTATTGTTATGTACCAAAGCAAGCTCTAAGAACAGAACAAAACCCAAGCCAAGTAGAATTCAGCTATTTATTAACCCTTGTAAAAGAGGAAAAGAAAACAAACAAAGTTGCCTGAATTCACATTTTCTCAGCATACAGAAGAAACGTGACCTGAGAGACCCCAAGACAACATCAGATATCGCTGCAGCACATGTAGACACTTGTGTTCTTGGCTGGGTGTGAGCTTGTGTGGAGGTCAGGGGAACAATTAGGAAGGAGGGGGTGTTCGCATGCATCTCATAATAGTCACGGGTGGTTAGCAGAAAAAAATGTACTCAAATGACTCCGTGACTCAAAAATGATGGTGAGAGCTGAACCTCCTCATTCTCTGATGGACAGAAGCAGTCCAGCAGGATGCAAGACATAGGACTTGGGCTGTGAGACTATAACGCAGAATCCAGAACCCATCAAACAGGAAGGTCACACAGATATAAATGAGATCTTTGTTCCACATAAGCCTTGTGTTCTTTTGGACATAAATAGCTAGGGGGGTTGTCTTGCTGTGGGGGGTTGTTTTTAATAAGCAATTTGCAGCAAACCCAGGAGCATTCATTGCAATTCAGACTACTTGCAGAAATATTGAAGTGTGTGTTTTCTCAGATGCAGGAGAAATCAAATAATCGTTAAATGGTTTATTCGCAGCAACAGATAACACTAAACCAGAAGACCTCACCGTGGGCTTTTGGTTGAACTCTCCACCTTGCATTGTTCTACCCTGTCCAGCTTCTTCTCTGTTTTGTGTGTGCAGCTTCTGAGCCTTCAGCTGTCTCCAGTTTACCTACTCAAGAGAAATATCCTTAACCTTCTAACCCTAGAAGGACATACACTGAAAGACAAATTTCAGCAGGAAATTACTTGTATCCTTTACATTTACCCTGGTGTTCAACAAAGCTCCTTGTTCAAAACATGCAGACGTGGCACTTCAGGACATGGTGTAGTGGTCATGGTAATGTCGGGTGGATGGTTGGACTTGATGATCTCAGAAGGCTTTTCCAACCTTAATGATTCCATTATTCTATGGCACTCACACTTGGAAACTGCTTTTTGTTTCTAATATCCATCCTAGTATAGGAGCTTGAAGGTCTCTGACAAATACCTTCAATAATGGGTGGCAGATGTCACAGAATCATAGAATGGTCTGGGTTGGAAGCAACCTCTAAAGGTCATCTAGTCCAACCCTCCCTGCATTAAGCAAGGACATCCTCAACTAGATCAGGATGCCCGGAGTCCTGTTGAGCCTCACCTTGAATATCTCCAAAGATGGGGCCTCAACTACCTCCCTGGGCAACCTGTTCCAGTGTTCCACTACCCTTGTGGTAAAGAACTTGTTCCTAAACCAACCAACCAACCAACAACCTAATGTATTTTCCAAAAAATTCCTTAGAATATTCCCATGAGGACATGATATGGCAAAAAGAAAAGAAAGATGGGCTGCTTGATCACCTTTGATTAATCATTACCCATGTTTCCTCACCCCAGGCATTGGCCAGCTGTTGCCTGTCCCCACCGTTGAGGAAATTCCAAATGCCAAGGCTGGGCAAGTGCCAGCATCCGGCTGCGTGTCCCTCATCCTCCAAAGAGGACACAAGAATCAGTCACTGGTGGTGCATATGGGAGAAAGAGAATGCAGCCTACTGCTCCCATCCCTGCTCAGTATGAGTTGTCAGAGACCCAATGACTTTACACTGCCTGGAAGCCAGCCAGAACTTAAACCTCCAGTGCCATGTAAAGGATTCTGCCTTCCCTGCCAGACTGCTCCTACAGAAGTAGAATTTATATGGATTTTATAGGCCTTAATTACTATTTTTTTGGTAAAATGCTATTAGCTTAGTAATTAGTGGTTTGTTAATAATACCCTGACAAAGCCAAATCATCTCCTGGCATTACAGACAGAACTGTTTTAGGCAGGAGAGACAGAGCAGAGCGTAGTGCAGTGAGTCAGAAGCACCTCCCCTTTAGCCAATGCTGACACAAATGTGCTCTTAGCAGCATTTTCTACTCCCAAGGCAATTTTGGGGTTTGGTTTTGCTTTTTATCTCCTGAGTAGTACTCTGAATTTTAAAAATTTTTTTTTTCCCCTTCTCCTTCCATACACCTGACTGTGTTTCACTTTATTTTTTTCTCCCAAACATCCCACCCAGCCTCAGTTTATCTCAAAATGTACCAGTTTAACCTGCAAGTATGGAAGAATCATAGCCCCTGTCTGGTGAGATCACAGAATCACAGAAACATCCAGGTTGGAAAAGACCCTCAGGATCACGAAGTCCAACCTCTAACCCTACTTTACAAGGTGCACCCTAAACCATATACCTAAGCAACATATCCAAATGACCCTTAAACACATCCAGGGGTGGTGACTCAACCACCTACCCTGAGATGAGTCACAAGCAGTGTGCAGGATGATACATTGAGCACCTGTAGAAGGACTGCAAGAAAACACCATCCAAAAACCTAGAGGGCTATGAAAAGTACCTATTCCCTCCCTCTGCTAGCACTCCTTCAGTACAATCTGAAGTTGAGCTGGCAGAGAAAAATGATGTAAGTCATCTAATCAAGCATAAATAGTCCCTGAGCTCCCAGCCAGGCACCACATGAGGAGGCAGAGAAGGCAATTCCTAGCTATTGAGAAACAGCAACGACCTGGGAAGAAACCCGACCATGCAAATGGGCTACTGCACTGGTACCAGCTGCATCCACTTACTTCACATCACCATTGAGAAAAGTTTCACCTGGTAAAACTGCAGAATCACAGAATCATGGAATGGCTTGAGTTGGAAGGGACCTTAAAGATCATCTAGTTCCACATCCCTATCAAAGAATCATAGAATGGTAAGGTTGGAAGGGACTTAAAGATCATCTAGTTCCACATCCCTGCCATGAGCAGGAACATCTCCCACTAGACCAGGCTGCTCAAAGCCTCATCCGCCTTTATTAAAAAATGAATTTCTCCTTACAGTGTGCTCTCATTCTCAGTTTTCTTGTGGAAGACAGAAAGAAGAGCCATGCTGACAGTGGCTTTCTCTCTGACATATGGTGTTTTCAGGTCTTGTCTAACACAAACCTATTTCCATTGAAGCAGATAAGAAGTAGCTTTTCTATGCATCTTTGGGTTCAATCCTCCAAACTAACAGGCAGCAGGATGCCTACTGTAATCCAGGCTCCTTTTCCATGTTCACACATTACAGATATCACAAAAAGCATCCTTCTCAACATGGAGCTTGCTGTGAGAAGGTAGTGTCAAACTACAAGTCCAATATTCCTGAGTCCAATATTCCTGAGAATTTCACATAGCAGGATAATTTTGCACACAAGCTCTGCTTGCCACCAGCAGGATGGTTTTTCTCCTAGCCGACAGCTGCAACCCTGCAAACAGCTGACTACTTGAAAATCAAACTGGAGTCCTTTTCTCCTCCTGTGATCAGAGTCATGGTGCTGGAAGAGCAGTTGAGAAGTCATCCTGTGAGTCCTCCAGCCTAAAGGCATGATCAGGTATTCCCATGCTGTCTTTGACAGATCCTAAAGGCATGATCAGGTATTCCCATGCTGTCTTTGACAGATACATGTCCACTAACCATCACTTTTAATAATGATCCTGGAGCCCATATTGTGCTCACAAGTGCTTGCAGTAGAGGCTGTACAGCTGAATGAATTATTAAGCTCCTCCCGATGTAGGAGAAGAATCAC
>VWYK01042652.1:25727-37528 GCA_013399775.1 Semnornis frantzii | reverse complement strand
CTGCCCAGGCATCCAGCATTCCTTCTGCCCCAGTACACCCCTCTGAGCATCCATCCATCCATCCATCCATCCATCCATCCATCCATCCATCCATCCATCCATCCTCCTGCCCAGGCATCCAGCATTCCTCCCTTACTACTGCACTCTTCTGAGCACCCATTCATCTGTGGTACACTTCATCCTCCTGCCCAGGCATCCAGCATTCCTTCTGCCCCAGTACCCCCCTCTCAGCATCCATCCATCCATCCATCCATCCATCCATCCATCCATCCATCCATCCATCCTCCTGCCCAGGCATCCAGCATTCCTCTCTTACTAGTGCACTCCTCTGAACACCCTCCCACATATCCATCATACCCCACATCCTCCTGCTCAGACATCCAGTGCCCCCTTCTGAGCACCCATCCATCATCCTCCTGCTCAGACATCCATTATCTGCCCCGCCCTGGTGCACCCCCTGAGCTGCCACCTGCCCTGGCCCCACAGCTCCCATTACTGTTGTTGCTGACAGAGTCTGGGGCTCAGTGATACTGTAAGGCTGCAGCAGGTGCCTTAGAAAGTCAGGTCAGGCAGTGTGGATGGAGGTTTCATGGTCAAGGTTACCAGAGTGCAACCTCAGAAATGCCCCTCTGGACAGACAGACAGATGCACACAGACAGCAGTCAGCCAGCAAGCAGCCACTCCCAGGACCCCTGCCCGTCAGCAGAGCTCTTCTGAGCTTAGATGCTTTCCCCACCACAACTGTTTTAGCCAGAAATTAACTTTGAGATCATTGAGTCCTACCATTCTCTAACCACCAAGCCTGGTACTAAACCATGTCCCTCAGCACCACATATCTTCATTTCTGGACAGGTTCTCTGTGGTGGGGCAAGTTCTGAGTTAACACCTCCGCAGTGGGTGTTTGCCAGCTGACAAGTCTTTGTGTTTTGTGTTTAAGAACACAGAAACATATTTTATTTACTGCCTCCTATAAATTATTTACTAGCAGGGCTGAGGTAATTCCATTAAAGCCACATGGTTTGCTTATCCCAAATAGTTATCTGGGGACCGCTTTTATTTTTTTGCCACACAGTTGGCAGAGAGCAGGGGTCAGGAGGAGCTGACTGCTGGAGAAATGGGCCTCAGAAAGCATCACAGGAACAGAAAGAAATAGTTTTGTCCCTTCTGTCTGCACGCAGGAGATCAGCCACCTCGACTCCAATCCCAAGCACAACTCCAGGCTGGGTGGGGAATGGCCGAGAGCAGCCCTGAGGAACAGGACCTGGGGGTCTGGGGTGATGAAAAGCTCAACATGAGCCTGCAGTGTGAGTGCAGCCCAGACAGCAACTGTGTGCTGGGCTGCAGCAAGAGCAGTGTGGGCAGCAGGGCAAGGGAGGGGATTCTGCCCCTTTACTCTGCTCTCCTCAGACCCCACCTGCAGTCCTGTGTGCAGTTCTGGAGCCCCCAGCACAGGAAGGGCATGGAAGTGTTGGAGTAGGTCCAGAGGTGGCCACCAAGATGCTGAGAGGGCTGCAGCAGCTCTGCTGTGAGGACAGGCTACAAGAGTTGTGGCTCTGCAGCCTGGAGAAGAGAAGGCTTTGAGGAGACCTTAGAGTTGCCTTCCAGTATCTGAAGGGGGCTACAGGAAGGCTGGGGAGGGACTATTANTGGAGGAGGTCTTGAGTGACCTGTGGTAGTGGGAGGTGTCCCTGCCTATGGCAGGGGGTTGGAACTGGATGATCCTTGAGGTCCCTTCCAACCTTACCATTCTATGATTCTATGATTACTGCCTTCAGTTCTGGGCTGCTGGTTATGAGAAAGACATTGAGGTGCCAGAGTGTGTCCAGACAAGGATTACAAAGCTGGTCAAGAGTCTGGAGAACAGGGCTGGTGAGGAGCAGCTGAGGGAACTCTGAGGGTGTTTAGTCTGGAGAAGAGGAGGCTGAGGGAAGACCATCTTACTCTTTACAGTGAGAGGAAATGGCTTCAAGTTGCACCAAGTGAGGTTTAGATTAGATGTGAGAAGAAACTTCTTCACTGAAAGGGTTCTCAGACACCAGAAGTGTCTGTCCAGGGAGGTGGTTGAATCTCCATCCCTGGAAGCATTCAAAAAAATATGTAGACATGGACTTTTGGTGCCATGGTGGTGTTGGGTTGGTGGTTGGACCTTGTCCAACCTTAATGATACTATGATTCCAGATGCACTGTGTACTGTGTGTGCACTACTGATGGGTTTAGTTTTATTTCAGTCAATAACTCAGTCACACACACAGGTGCCTCTACTTCAGCCGAACTTCTCTGCATTCCCTGTCTGCTACCTCCCAGTCCAAAACATTTCTCAGCCCCCTCAAGGTAATGCAGAGCCTGTGAAGAAAGGAACACAAATTGCTGCTCCCTGTTTCACCACCAGAGAGATGTTTCTAATCAGTAAACTCAAATAATTCAGCTGTGATTTAATTCCTTCAAGCAAACACTTCCTTTTCACATGGAATTGGTCACATTTCTGTGGCATCTTTCTGGCCAAATCATCTTCGCTCAAGCACACCAACGTGGAAAGCACATCCACCAACGTGGATTGAAGCTTGGGGAGGGCAGATTTAGACTGGAGATCAGGAAGAAATTCTTTACAGTGAGGGTGGTGAGACCCTGGAACAGGCTGCTCAGGGAGATCATGGATGCCCCCCTCCCTGGAGGTGTTCAAGGACAGGCTGGATAAAGCCTTGAGCAACCTGGGCAAGAGGGAGGTGTCCCTGCACACCAGCACACCATGGCAGAGGGGTTGGAACTGGATGAGCTTTGAGGTCCCTTCCAACCCAAACCATTCTGTGAGTCTATGACTATGTCAACATCAATTTTATGTGTAAAGCATGGGAAACCTCTTTCAGTAGGCATTAAAGCAAGGTGTTGCCAATTAGCCTGGGTACAGCAACTTCTGGAAGGCCAGAAGCTGAATGCTGAAGGCAGCCCAGCTGTGGAAGGGATTCCTGCTGGCCCAGCTCTCTGGCAGCAGAAAGGCAGAAATCCTGTCACCAGGTTGAGGGGGTTGTGATTTCTCTGGGCTTTACACAGGCTCAGATCAGCTGAGCAGCAGATGATTCAACATTTCACCTTGGTAGGCAGATACACTGCAGCCCTCAGTGCTTCATGGCTGAGTGTCTCACCTCACAGGGCTTTTCAGAGCTTTTAAAAGCAGATTTAATAGCACTATTTATAGAGCAGAAACCGAGCAGGCAATCTTTCCGTGTCAGCTCCTCCAGGTCCTCTCAGACATCCTGAGATCTTCAGGCTGAGAGTTGCCCTCTGCGAGGACAGCCCATGGAAGCAGACTTTGTCTTTGCCTGGCTGCACCTTGAGTGCTAGCTTCAGTTTTGGGGCCCTGACTACAAGAAAGACATTGAGGTGCTGGAGCAGATCCAGAGAAGGGCAATGAATTTGGTGAAGGGCCTGGAGAAAAGCAACTTAGGGAACTGGGATTGCTCAGGACGGAGAAATGGAGGCTGAAGGGAGACCTCATTGCTCTGTATAACTCATTGAAAGGAGGGGAGTGAAATGGGGGTCAGTCTCTTCTTCCAATTAACAAGAGACAGGACAAGAGAAAATGACCTCGAGTTGCACCAGGGAAGGTTTAGGTTTAACAGAACAAATATTTTCTTCCCAAAAAGGGTTGTCAAGCCCTGGAAGAGGTTGCCCAGGGCAGTGATGGAGTCACCATCTCTGGAGGGATTTAAAAGTGTGGCACTTCAGGCCATGGTTTAGTGTTGAACTTGGCAGTGCTGGGCCAGCAATTGGCCTTGATGATCTTAAAGGTCTTTTCCAAGCTAAATGATTCTGTGTGCATGAGAGACTCAGGGGTGCTGGGCAGGTTTATGCCTTGGGAACATGAAGCCATGGCTCCTGATCTGTAAGTGGCAGAACTCTCACACACAGCTCTTTCTGACTCTTTAGTCCTTTACAAAGCTCCTGGCTTTCTCCTTCTCCAAATCACTGTTTTCACCCTAAAAGTGGAGATTCTGTGGGCCAGAACTTTATGGTGATCCAAACAAACCTCAGACTGACAACACCCTAACTCCTCAAGTACCACCACAAGAATCCAGATTTCTTTCCTTTGTTGCTGCTGTTGTGACCCTTGCTGCTGCTGACACAGAAAACACAGCCTGGATTTGCAACATTAGAGAGCAGAAATATTTATGTTGGTCTAGGGCTTGAATCTAAAGCACCACAACATCAGCAGCTCCAGCTGACTCTGGTAGCCTCTGCAGAGCACTTACAACCATCTGTAAGGGCAAGCTGGCAGGTGGGGTTTGAACAAATGTTCCCAGCCTCAAAGGGATGTACTCCAGACCTGGATTGTGAACAGAGCTGAACCAAGGGACAGGTTTTCCTGCCACTGTAAGTGGATGTGATATCATGGGCATCCCTGGCTGCAGGGCCATTGGACCTGCTTGCACCAGGACCAGATCAAGTCCTAAGCTTTATAACCCAACGTAGGTGAGGTACTCACTGCACCTTTGCTTTAATTCAATAGAAACCTACTTTTTCATGTCTTACTCAGTACTTGGATTTCTCTAAGCACATCACCTTGCTTGGAATTTCATTATGAGTGGCCATACAGAATGGCAGGGTTTGGAAAGGACCTCTGGAGATCATCTAGTCCAAGCCCCTGCCAAAACAGGGTCACCTAGAGCAGGTCACACAGGAACATGTCCAGCCAGGCTTTGAAAGTCTCCAGAGAAGGAGCCTCCACAACCTCTCTGGGCAGCCAGCTCCAGGGCTCCAGCACCCTCACAGCAAAAAGTGATCTCCTTACGTTCAAGTGAAACCTCCTGGGTTCTAGTTTGTGCCCACTGCCCCTTGTCCTAGCACTGGGCACCACCACCCAGCCCCATCTTCACAACCTCCACCCTTTATCTATCAATCAGCACCAAGATCCCCTCACAGTCTGCTCTTCTCCAGGCTAAACAGCCTCTCCTCATAGATGCTGCAGTCCAGTAGTGGGAGAAGCCCACTGCTCCTTAATAAATGTCATACTCAGGCAGAACAAGTGGTTTATGGTTCCAAAAACCCACGTGCAGGAGCTGCCAAAGCATCTGAACGTTTCATTTAGTGTAGTCCCCCCCTCGAGCCCTGGAAATGCACAGAGAGCAGCCACCAATGTAAAATATGCATGCATTTGGCAACATGTGCTTCTGATTTCCCTCTTTCCATCTCATCTTTTCCAAAACTATCCTGCAGGGAGTTGGGAATTCTCACCCAGAGCTTTGTTGGCTCTCGGTTTGCTGTGTAAAGAGGGAAAACAGGCAGCAGCAGCAGCAACAACAACAAAATACTCCTTCAAAAAGCCTCAACTTGAAGTGGCCTGGGATGAAGCCTAAAGTGCTTGTAAGGGAAAAGAATGCAAACAATATGGAGCACAAGAAAGGTTTAATGCTCAGAGAAACACCCTTCCACATTCATGTCTGCTGGAGCTGGAAAAAAAAAAGTTCCTTTAGTTGCAGCCTGCCTGCATGAGCACTTTCAGACAGCCCAGAACCTCTGAGAGTCCACTGAGTAAATATTTCAGGTTTGGGTTTTTTTTTTCCTCCAGGATGCTCCAGACTGTCAGCCTCTTGATGCTATCATCAAGAGTAGATCCCCTTCAGAAATGATGATGTGAATTTCAATAAGCAAAGCTAAGGAAAAAAAAAAATCTAGTCTAATTGAAAAAGAGAAGGTAGATTATCCTACCTGTGCTAGTGGGAGGTGTCCCTGCCTATGGCAGGGGGTTGGAACTAGATCATCTTTGAGGTCCCTTCCAACCTTACCATTCTATGATTCTATGATCCTTCCTCTCTACTCTGCCCTGGTGAGGCCATACCTGGAGTAGTGTGTCCAGTGGTCTGGGATCTCCAGTTGGAGAGGGGCAGGGATGTGGTGGAGAGGGGCAGGGACGTGGTGGAGAGTGTCCAACGGAGGCTACAAGGATGATTAAGGAACTGGCATCTGTCTGATGAGGAAAGGCTCAGAGACTTGGGGCTGGTTAGCCTGGAGAAGAGCAGCCTGAGAGGAGCTCTGATCAATGTTTACAAATACCTGAAGGGTAGGTGTCAAGAAGGGGGCAGGCTTCTTCTCAGTGGTGCCCTGTGATAGGACAAGGGGCAATGGATATAAACTGGAAGCCAGGATGTTCCATCCTAACATGAGGAAAAAGAAAATCTTTGGTGTGAGGGTGCTGGAGCCCTGGAGCAGGCTACCCAGAGAGGTTGTGAAGTCTCCTCCTCTGGACCCTTTCAAGACCCATCTGGATATGCTGCTGTGTGACCTGCCCTGGGTGATCCTGCTTTGGCAGAGGGTTTGGACTTGATCTCCAGAGGTCTCTTCCAACCTCTACCATTTTGTGGTTTGCCTTTTTTGCCACCTTTAAATCCAGTTATCAAGGAGAGCTATGTGATAGTGATCACCAATCGTGATCTAGGACCCAGCTCTTCTAAGCATATGGTACAGCGAAATATCACAGAGTCATATTCTCAGCTGGGAAAGACCTTTCAGATCATTGAGTCCAACCATTCTCTAACTCTACCAAAGCTGGGGCCAAACCATAGAATGGTAAGGTTGGAAGGGACCTCAAAGATCATCCAGTTCCAACCCCCTGCCATAGGCAGGGACACCTCCCACTAGCACAGGTCACTCAAGGCCTCCTCCACCCTGGCCTTGAACACCTCCAGGGAGGGAGCAGCCACGACCTCCCTGGGCAACCTGTGCCAGTGTCTCACCACCCTCACTGCAAACAACTTCCTCCTAACATCCAGGAACCACAGCCCTCAGCACCACATCTCTGCCTCTTTGAAACACCTCCAAGGATGGGGATTCAACTACCTCCCTGAGCAGCCTGTTCTGGTCTTTGAGACCCCTTTCAGTGAAGGATTTTCTTCTCATATCCAACCCGAAGCTCCCCTGGTGCAACTTGAGGCCATTTTGTCTCAGCTTATCACTTGTTACTAGGGAGAAGATACCAACACCCACCTAGCTCCAACCTCCTTTCAGGAGAACTGTAGCAGACAACAGAGACATTGCTTGGGGCACTTTTCTAATGCTAAAAAAGATTTCGTTATGTCTCAGCCTGCAAAGAGTGATGCTCCTCCTCCCACTAGAAGAGCTAATGGATCATAGCAAGAAGACATTTCAAGTGGAGCAGTAGGAGAGCCCCATCTGACCACAGGCACCCTCCACTCTGCTGGACAATGTGCATGAAGTGACACTAACACACACAGAGACATGCAGCTCAGCACACATCCTGGGCACCATCCCTCTTCTGGGCTGCAATTTCAGCTCCCCCGTCCCAGCATCCTCCTGACAAAGCAATTTGTAGCACTAAGCTCAAGCAAGACCCTTTAAATAAAACCACTGAGTGGGATTCCATCTGTCCTCATTCAAACAGTCCCAGCCTGACAGAGCTCAGTATGTTACTGTGTCTAAGGGTGAGAAACACAGAATTGCTTAGGTTGGAACAGACCTCTAACATCATTGAGTCCAACCATCAACCTGACACCACCTTGGCCAATAAACCATACCACAAAGTGCCACATCCACGTGGTTGTTGAACTCCTCCAGGGATGGGGACTCCATCATCCCCTTGGGCAGCCTGTTACAATCCCTGACCACTCTTGCAGCAAAGACATTTTCCTTAACCTCCAACCTAAACCTCCCCTGGCACCATTTCAGGGCATTTCCTCTCCTATCAGCTGATACTAGGGAGAAGAAACCAACTCCCACTTTACTCCAACCTCCTTGCAGTGAGTTGCAGAGAGCAGTGAGGTTTCCCCTCAGCTTTGCCTTCTCTAGACTAAACAAGCCCATTTCCCTCAGCTGCTCCTCACCAGCTCTATTCTCCAGACCCTTCACCAGCTTCACTGTTCTTCTCTGGACCTGCTCCAGCACCTCAATATCCTTCTTGTAGCCAGGAGCAATTAGTTTTGTACCAATCTGAATTAACTCCTCAAGTCACCCTGAAGGTGCCTTGAAGCCCTCTGTATTTCCTCATTTCTTTTTCAATTCTCTAGCACAATTATACACTACAGAATTTTTCAATTAAGATGATTTACATAAGCAAACATGGCTTAGTGTAAACAATTAGCATCATGTTAGTGCATGAAAATGTGTCATTAATCCACAGATCTTCCTAAAGTCTATTATGTCAAGAAAAACTGTGGCAATGTTGGTGTCATCCTTACTTTCATGGAATCAATCAGGTTGGAAGAGAGCTCCGAGCTCATCCAGCCCAACCTAGCACCCAGCCCTACCCAATCAACCAGACCATGGCACCAAGTGCCTCATGCAGGCTTTGCTTCAACACCTCCAGGGATGGGGACTCCACCACCCCTCTGGGCAGCCCATTCCAATGCCAATCACTCTCTCTGCCAAGAACTTCCTCCTAACATCCAGCCTAGACCTCCCCTGGCACAACTTGAGACTGTGTCCCCTCCTGTTGCTGATTGCCTGGCAGAAGAGCCCAACCCCACCTGGCTACAATCTCCCTTCAGGTAGCTGCAGACAGCAATGAACTCTGCCCTGAGCCTCCTCTCCTGCAGGCTGCACACCCCCAGCTCCCTCAGCCTCTCCTCACAGGGCTGTGCTCCAGGCCCCTCCCCAGCCTTGCTGCCCTTCTCTGGACACCTTCCAGCACCTCAACGTCTCTCTTGAATTGAGGGGCCCAGAACTGGACACAGGACTCAAGGTGTGGCCTGCTCAGGTCTTAGCACAGGGGCAGAAGAACCTCCCTGGTCCTGCTGGCCAACTTGTGCTGTTGAAATGAGGGAAATGGTGGGGCTGGAGTGTGTGCAGACTCCATCCTGACAGCACTCACCCCACCCTTTGTCCTGCCTAGGTACCAATGTTTCATGCTCTGGGGCTTACCTGCCAGGACAGTAGGCTGAAGGTGGGTTCACAAACCCCAATAAATCATAAGGTTGGAAGGGACCTCAAAGATGATCTAGTTCCAACCCCCTGCCATAGGCAGGGCCACATCACATCACTGAGTAAACTGTGACCCTGCCAATCTACTTGTTCCTCTCCCAAATCCCCAAATCTAGAAGCCAAATGATTTTAAAGCACCTTTCAGAAATACTTTCCAATGATCAAAGCAACACAGAAAGCAGCTCCCGAATTTTCCTTTGTTTTGTTTCACCCAGGGCAGTGGGAGGCAGGGCTGAGAGATGATTTGCAATGATTCTATCCTTCCAGTGCTGTCCCCAAATCTTCCTTTGCATCTTATTTTTAAATGCTTTCTATCATAGGGTAACAAAGAGCTATTCATTCCACCTAGCACAAACCTCAGTTTTGATTAAGCACTTGTGGTAACCATTTAGGGTGCTAAAAATCTATCACTGCATTTAATTATCCTTTATTTTTTCAATTTTTTTTTAATAGCCTCCTTTATTGCTCATTAAACTACTAAAGATACTTCTGTGGTTTGCTCTGAAGCAAGGACCCAGCGAGCAGCATTAACACCGGCGAAAGGTTGCTCAGGTTTTTTTTCCCCACAGCATATGAAGCTGCCAGCACAAAATCCACTGATTTGGTTTTATCAAAGGATAAGCAGCTCTTGTAAAACCCTGGCACTTTGGTCACCAAAGGAATAGGCACATAAAAGAGGCCTTTTAGGTGTCGGGTTTGGTGAGCTGCGTTACTCCGGAGTTGAAAACATTTGGAGAGACTTTTCCCTGATTCAAAGCTGAGCAAATCATTTTTTTGGCTAGGAAGGTGGATGTGAAGCTATTTGTTTTCCCTGGGCATCTCTTGCAAAGAGCACTGCAAGATCTGCAACACACCTGGGTGTGTGACCAGGCCCCAACCCCCCACCTTTCATAGTCAAGCCTCAGATGATGTCTGTAGCAGTAGGAGAACCTCAAGATGCCAAGGCACTGAAAATAGTCACTACTGTCCCTGCACTACATCAAAAAGCAGTCCCAAAGAGCTTTGCCAATGTCCTGACTGCACCACACCTGCAGGTGCCATGAACAAGCACCCCTGTTGCCAACTGCAGCCCCAGCAGCCCCTGGTTTGACCACACTGAGTGGTTCTTGTCCCTAATCAGGCATAAATGGTGGCTCACTGAAGGTGCTCACAGTTTTTCTGACTGTTACTCACTGATGTGGTGCTAGGATAAGGGGCAGTGGCTGTGAGTTGGAAGAGGAGAGGGATACTGGAGATTGGCAAGAAATTCCTTCCAACGAGGGCAGTGAGACACTGGCACAGGTTGCCCATGGAGGTTGTGGCTGTTCCCTCCCCGCAGTTATTCAAGGCCAGGCTGGACCAGGCCTTGGGCAACCTGGGCTAGTGGGAGGTGTCCCTGCCCATGGCAGGGAGGTGGGACTAGGTGATCTTTAAGGTTACTTCCAAGCCAAACCATTCTATAACAACTTCTTTCCCCCTAGCTTCCTGATGCTCATAGCTCCTGGTGCCCTTCTGGCATCCTTGTGGTTGGACACAGCTGTCCTGTGACGGTTTGGGAGTTCCCTGCCCCCCCACACTTGTAAAATGACCCAGACTAAAACTCAGCCAGACTGGAAGTTAAGAGATGAAGCTCTATTTACAGCTCAGCACAATATACAAGCAAATATATACAGTATATACAGGAATAGTTACAGAAATATACAAGGTAAAGGTAATACAGACACACAACTCCCCTCCCAGAAATCAGAGGCCCCAGGAGGGGCTCCCAACCACCCTTCCACCTTCTCCCCACCCCTACACCTTACCCCAAGGTTTCGGAGAATCAGCCGAAGGGGGAGGATTAGAAGGAAAGCGGTTAGTGAAGTTATTCAGCTGAGAGGAGAAGCCAGAGCTGCTAGCCCAAGAAGCCATGCCCAAGGAGATGCTAGCCCCAACACCCCCAGTGCCTCGTGACCCAGACTGCCCGCTCGAGAGACTCTCTTATCTTTTTGTAAACATCTCAGCAAACCTATGAGTGAAGTAGACATCACCACTGTTTTCCTTCACAGCCTATAGTACAATTTTCTCTATTAAAAATATTCCAATTAGCTAAAACCAACACATGCCCTCAGAGATGCTGTGGATGGGGTCAGGGAGCACTCAGTGCTCTCAGATGTGCCTCCCCACTCCCACTGTGACTGCAGTAAGGATGTCTGTGTTGGAACAGGTCATTGCTCAGGGAAAGCTGGCAGCCAGGCAAGGGAAACCTTGCAGTCTCCCAGCAGTAAGACACAAGGAGCAAAGCCACAAACCCAGAGTCAATTCTTCACTTCCTCCCCCTGCACATTACATGATGCAGCAGAGTGTCACACAAATTCATCGTGGGACATGTCCTGGTGGGTAGCCTCTGCACCAAGAGCCCATGGGATGCCCTCCCATAAGCAGAAGCCACATGCACTGCAGGAGACTGAGAAACCTGAGCTTGCCCTCTGCAAACCAGCAGCCACTGCTCACCTTCACTGCTCTCACCTCACCTCCCTCCCATGATGAACTCAAGAGTTTAAACTCACATTCCCTACCCAGAAACACAAAGCCCTCCCCGTGTTACACCAAGGCTGACACCACCTGTAGGAAGCACCTTCAGAAACTCTTCCAGGTGCCCTCCCAAATCAAAGCCTCTTTCCTGCTGCATCCAATGCTGGGACAGCAGCATTTTGCCAGCATGGTGTGAGCCTGGGTCACCAGGTTTGGCAGCTTGGTGACCTTCAACACCTACATGTGCTCCAGGTTTTGACAGTTTTTCATTTCTTCTGCAGAACAGACCTGGTGAAGAGTAGCTGAGGGAACTGGCCTTGCTTAGTCTGGAGAAAAGCAGGCTGGGGGATGCCCAAGAAGGTGATTTATGGTGACCTGAT
>VWYK01042652.1:13130-25511 GCA_013399775.1 Semnornis frantzii | reverse complement strand
GTGAGTTTGGAGGATGGGCAAGGAGGGGTTAGAAGCAGAGTGGTTAGTTAGGTTACACAGCAGACAGGCCAGCAGACACAATGACTCCCAGAGAGAGAGGGAGAGACTCTCTGTGTTATCTATGTTTGTGTCCCTGTTTTTATCCATCTCAGCAAGCCTCTGAGTGCAGCAGACATCATCACTGTTTGCTTTTCACAGCCTATAATATAATTTATTTTTCATTAAAATATTCCAATTGTCCTCAAACCAGCACACATGGAAAGTTAGCTCAGTCACTGATTTCTCAGATTGGTACAAAAACTAATTGCCAACAAAGAAGGATGTAGAGGTGCTGGGCCAGGTCGAGGCAACAAAGCTGGGGAAGGGTCTGGAGAACAGGGCTGGTGAGGAGCAGCTGAGGGAGCTGAGGGTGTGCAGTGTGGAGAGAAGGAGGCTGAGGGGAGAACTCATTGCTCTCTACAGCTCCCTGAGAGGAGGTTGGAGTGAGGTGGGGCTTGGTCTTCTC
The DNA here is from genome assembly GCA_013399775.1 of Semnornis frantzii. Classification (NCBI taxonomy): domain Eukaryota; kingdom Metazoa; phylum Chordata; class Aves; order Piciformes; family Ramphastidae; genus Semnornis; species Semnornis frantzii. The sequence continues at coordinate 25,006 of VWYK01042652.1, read as the reverse complement.
TCCCTAGTAAGAAGTGATAGAATGAGAGGAAATGGCCTGAAATGGTGCTGGGGCAGGTTTAGATTGGATATGAGAAGAAATTTCTTCACTGAAAGGTGTGTCAGGCACTGAAACTGGCTCCTCAGTGAGGTGGCTGAATCCCCATCCCTGGAGGCATTTCAGAGAGGCAGAGATGTGGTGCTGAGTGCCATGGTTTGGCCCCAGCTTTGGTAGAGTTAGAGAATGATTGAACACAATGATCTGAAAGGTCTTTTCCAACTCAAATGGTTCTAGCCTGCCCAGCTAGGGGAAAAAAGCTGATGACAGTGTAGGTGGTTATATTAATTCAGTAATAAGATTATCAGGCAGTGCTAGGACAGAACAGGAGGTTTATCTCTATTTGGTTATTTCATGTAACAGTGAGGCCACACTGGTATTTAAACATTCTATTACACCCTGGTTTTGTAATCTCAAATGAAAGCCATTCAGTTAATTCTCTGAGCTTCATTATGTTCTCAAATTCCCTTTAAACTCTTCTTATCCTCAACTATATTTATTTAACTATGAAACCCTGTGAATAGAGAAGGGATTTCCCCCCTTCATAAATTTATGCACTCTACCTTTTATCAGCTTAGCAAATAACATGGCTCAGAGGTTTTACAGGTTCCCACTTCCTCAGCTGTTATCTTCCTGCATGGGATTGTCTTGGCTTTGCATTTAAGCCACCTTCCAGGCACTTCCCCAGGCCCCAGAAGTTGACAGGCATGGCTTAGATGAGGCAGGATGCTCCAAGGCAAGGTTTGGCTACGTGATGGTGCTGGTGTGCCACCTCTGCAGCCACACACAGGAGATGAAGCAGAAGGGCTGACTGTTTTTTTCAGTTGTCTGTCTGCAGCAGCTCCCTCTCCCTCACCACCTCTGTGCTGCGTTTTCACGCTCCAGCGGGCAGGAGCAGGACGTCAAAGCTCAGTTCAGTCAAACACAGCCTTCGGTGCCTGCAGGTAGGAGGGAGCAGTCTGCAGCCATGCAGTCAGGGTCTTAGCAAGGATTGCAGCAGCTCTTGGGAACCCTCAACTGAAACCCTGCATAATTGCTGAGGTGCCTCCCTGCTGCAAGCAGCCCCTCACCCAGATGGTAGCCCTGGCAGCAGCTGCTGTGTTATTGCCCCTGCCGCAGGCTGCTTTGCACGGATTCAGTGGGGTGGGAGCTCCTGCTGCTGTGCTGGGGACACTGTGCTATGGTGGGAGGGGATACAGATCTGACACCTTGACATAACCAGTGCAGGCAGCACCAGCAGACCACTCACCCCATCTAATCTCACAGGAGCCCAGCGCGGTGGGATTGGAAGGGACCTCTGGAGATCATCTAGCACAGATCATCTAAAGCGGAGTCACCCACAGCAGGTTGCCCACAAACACATCCAGCTGGGCTTGGAATCTCTCTAGAGGATTCTACAACCTCTCTGGGTAAGCTGCTCCAGGGCTTTTCATCCTCACAGCAAAGAATTTTCTCCTTAAGTTTGAGTGAAACCTCCTGTGTTCCAGTTTGTGCCCACTGCCCCTTGTCCTGTCGCTGGGCACCACAGCAAAGAGCCCAGTCCCATCCTTTTGGCCTCCACTCTCTAGCTATTGATCAGCACTGAGAAGATCCCATCTCAGTCTTCTCTTTTCCAGGCTGAAGAGCCTGGAGGTCCCTCAGCCTGTCCTCTGTCAGCTGTCCTGACCCATCTAAACCCCTTCATGGGCCAGCGGGGTTTCTGATCTCCTCACGTGTCTGATCCACCCTTCCCAGTTGGTCCAGGCTTCTGATCTCCCAGCTACTAATTCAATCTTCCCCTTGCAGCTGCTTTGAGGCTCTGATCTTCCTTCTTCAGCTGTGCCAGGCCCGGCTGATTTCCCCTGGCTTCCTTAAGCCTCTGATCTCCGCTATTCAGCTGCTCCCATCTGCACCATAGTTGTCCTCCAGCCATGGACAAAGATCCAGCTGCAAAATAACTCCTGCCCTGCCCTGCCTGCAAGGTGGATGCTGCTGTCAGTTGGGCTGTATAGTGGGTAGGAGGGAAAAGCAGACCCTCAGCCTTGGGCAGGACCCTGCTGTAGGGTGACATCACATACAGGGCAGGTCCCAAGGGCTTTGGCACAAGGAGAAGGCCCCAGCAAACACACAAAACCTTCCATTATATGCACTGTGCAAGGCAGTTTGGGTCCCCAAAAACCTCCCTGTTGCCTCCCACGGGCACCACACGTGCACACTTTGGAGCCTGTGACTTCTGCACGTGGAATTGAGACCCAGAATGTGCTGGCAGAGGGAGGATGGACTCCTCATGGCTCCTGAAGAGAAGCCGCACCTCCAACAAAGCCCTTTACCAGAAAAACGAAAACTATTTGCCCAAGACAATCTGTATTTCCATGGGTTTTCAGCCTCCCCACGGTGCACTGCCCCTTTTCAGTGGAAGTGAGGAGTCTCTCATGTTCACAGGACTCCAGGGATGGGGCACTGAGCAAAACCAAGCACTGGCATCATCTTAGGAACACACAAAGGACACAGGCTGCTGATGTGTAGAATTTTCCTCTGCACTGGCACCAACCACTATCATTGCCATAAGCTCCACTGTAGGCCAAGAGGAGATGAGTGGGAGGATAAAGACCTTTTGCAAAGAGGCTCTCTTTCCTTCTAGCAACAGAGAGAGGAGGAATGTGCCAGGTTGGGTCATGGCATTGTGAGCAGCTCTGGTTAGGACAGTAAAGGTGCTCCAGACAAGCAAGGACTAAGCACCAGTATTTTTGTTCTCCCAGTGGCAGCTACATGCTGGCACCAACTCTGCCCTAAATATTTACCCATTATTTCACTTGGGCAAGAAAAAGATCCAAACATCAAGTGAGGTGATGGGAAGCTGAGAGAGGGAAGCAAGGAAAGCACATTCCCATTGCTGCTGCTGCTGAGTGAGCTGCTCCCAGGAGCTGCAAAAGACCTTCCACGTGTCCTGTCTTCTGCAGCACAGGCAAGCTGCCCTGCTCCAAGGAGCAATCTCCCTTTCAGACAATGTTTGCCTGCTAATCACAATGTCTTATCAGCTAAAGCAGTTTCATAATGAAGCAATGAGACCCAATGAAGTTGATGTTATCGTAGGATAATTGGCCGTGTCAGGCAGCCAGGCACCTCGAGGCAAAAGCAAAAGCTATTTAATGTACCCAGAAGGTCAATCAGCAGATAATGGCCATTTCCTCTAAATTTATTGCCACTGTATTGGCCATTTCAGTGAAGGAGCTTTCAACAATTTCATCCCTGATGGAATTTCCCTCATGGTAAAAATGTTGCAGGGTTATAACATCACATAAGGACTTCTCCAAGCCACTGAAAATAAAATCGTGAGGCAACCTGGGCTCAGGGTGGCAGCAAACAGTAATTACTACAGGAAAGACCAACAAATGAGGCTTCTGAAAGTCCCATCTGAATGCAAGCTTCAGGTAACCAATCCATGACAGCAGTTCCAACCATCAAAACAAATGCAAGTTGTGCAGAGAAAGCTGCTGCCAGATGGTCACAGTAAGAGAGAAGTCACCGTTTCTGACCCAGAGCCTGAGCCCAGGGGGTGCTGCACACAGAGCTGCAGGGGGTTGGGGAAAGTGGTCTGGCATTGCCCTGGACCCGTGCTGACACAGGCTGCTGTGGGCACCCAGAGAAGGTGAATGCCTCTGGAGACAGCAGCTCCCACCCCAGCAAGATGGACCCCTCATGGCAGCAGGGACATGGGGACAGAGGAGTCCCTGGGCTGAGGTCTGGGTTGTACTATCTGCAGGATCCAGCTCTTGCTGAAAGTGTATTTCTTACAAGCATCACCCCATGGCACTTCCCTCCTTCAGCCTGTAAATGGGTGGTAACCACCTCCTGACAAGCCCTGGAGTAAACTGCTCCCATCCCATGGTCTCCTGCAGCAGGTGGGCAGAGCCAGGGTCACACTTTGCAATTACATCCTCCAGCAAGGAGCTATTTGCTTGGAAATAGGTCTGCATGAAAAAAAAAAGAAAAAAAAAAAGGCACAGCCCAAACCCAGGCTTTGTGTAGTCATGTGAGGCATCTGCTCAGATTGAACAACTATAACTGTTCAGAGAAAAGCCACATTTCCTCCAACCCAGATAAAAGGGAGGTGATTTCACTGAATGCCTACCTGGCACTTCCCAGCAAAGAAAATAAGAGCAATAATATCTTACTATGAGAAGCACAAAGCAGGGCATGACATTCCATAGCCAGCTCTGGGAGAGGGAGAAAGTGAAGCAGGGAGAAATGACTTGCAATAGCTGTAGAGAAAAGGAGAGCACATTTCAGCCCACTTCAGGGCTGCCCCTCAATGCTGATAGCAGAATTACAGAATGATAGAATTGTTTCAGTTGGAAAAAGACCTCCAAGATCGAGTTCAACCCTCAACCTAAGACTGCCATGGCCATATCACTAAGCACAGCCATGCACCTCCATAGTACTCATCAAGGTGTTGGCTTCCCATCTCCCTTGCAAATGAAGTAGTGTCTAGTGGAGAGGTTCATATATTGGAAGAAAGAGGGAAATTCTCTTGTTCCTCAGGGCCTTCCCAGCAGCCACTGGAGAAGACATGGGTTACACCATGGTAAATTTCTTCAGGCCAGGTCAAATAAAGAAAAAAATAAAAAAGAGTGCATGAGGTGAAGGTCTATAGTCAGATGGATGAACTCAGCATGCAGAGACTGCTGTGGTCCAGAAAATGAGATAGGCCCCCAAAGATCCCAGGGAGTGAATCAAAGGACCCAAAGTCCAATAGTCCAGCCTTCAGCTGCAGGAGAAAGCACTGTGACTTCATGGGCTGCCCATGCCAGAACTCCATTCTCAGTCACTTTTTTGCTGAACTCCTCTGGGCTTTACAAAGCAGCATGTTCTGGTGTATAATGGTCCAAGCCTCTCCAAAAAAACAGTCCAAATGGGCAAACTTTCACTTGGTTTTAATTTCTTTAAGAGGGAGATCTACATGAAGATCAGTCAATGGGAACTGCCTCTAGCCATGGCTTCTCAAGCCTACCCATGAGGTCTGGAGTTCAACCTTACAGCAGCATCTCCTCAGGACTTTCCACACAATGTGTTGTAGCATGACTGCTGTGGGACTCCGAAGATCTTCAGTTCTCCTTTGGAAGGAGACCTCAAGTCATGACTGGAGACATCAGCAGGGAGAGGTATTTTGAACTACAGCCCAAAGAGGAATCTGGAGGTGGGGAAGCACCTGTTCATGCACCTTCCCAACTCAGCATGCCTTGATCTGCTTGGAGATGTCCCTGCTCACTGCAGGGTGGTTGAATAGATGGAATAAAGGTCCTTTCCAATTCAAGTTCCCTGCTCACTGCAGGATGGTTAGAATAGATGGAATAAAGGTCCTTTCCAATTCAAGTTCCCTGCTCATTGCAGATGGTTGGAATAGATGGAATAAAGGTCCTTTCCAATTCAAGCTCACTGCTCACTGCAGGGTGGTTGGAATAGATGGAATAAAGGTCCTTTCCAATTCAAGCTCCCTGCTCATTGCAGGGTGGTTGGAATAGATGGAATAAAGGTCCTTTCCAATTCAAGCTCCCTGCTCACTGCAGGGTGGTTGGAATAGATGGAATAAAGGTCCTTTCCAATTCAAGCTCCCTGCTCACTGCAGGGTGGTTGGAATAGATGGAATAAAGGTCCTTTCCAATTCAAGCTCCCTGCTCACTGCAGGGTGGTTGGAATAGATGGAATAAAGGTCCTTTCCAATTCAAGCTCCCTGCTCACTGCAGGGTGGTTGGAATAGATGGAATAAAGGTCCTTTCCAATTCAAGCTCCCTGCTCACTGCAGGGTGGTTGGAATAGATGGAATAAAGGTCCTTTCCAATTCAAGCTCCCTGCTCACTGCAGGGTGGTTGGAATAGATGGAATAAAGGTCCTTTCCAATTCAAGCTCCCTGCTCACTGCAGGGTGGTTGGAATAGATGGAATAAAGGTCCTTTCCAATTCAAGCTCCCTGCTCACTGCAGGGTGGTTGGAATAGATGGAATAAAGGTCCTTTCCAATTCAAGCTCCCTGCTCACTGCAGGGTGGTTGGAATAGATGGAATAAAGGTCCTTTCCAATTCAAGCTCCCTGCTCACTGCAGGGTGGTTGGAATAGATGGAATAAAGGTCCTTTCCAATTCAAGCTCACTGCAGGGTGGTTGGAATAGATGGAATAAAGGTCCTTTCCAATTCAAGCTCACTGCAGGGTGGTTGGAATAGATGGAATAAAGGTCCTTTCCAATTCAAGCTCACTGCAGGGTGGTTGGAATAGATGGAATAAAGGTCCTTTCCAATTCAAGCTCACTGCAGGGTGGTTGGAATAGATGGAATAAAGGTCCTTTCCAATTCAAGCTCACTGCAGGGTGGTTGGAATAGATGGAATAAAGGTCCTTTCCAATTCAAGCTCACTGCAGGGTGGTTGGAATAGATGGAATAAAGGTCCTTTCCAATTCAAGCTCACTGCAGGGTGGTTGGAATAGATGGAATAAAGGTCCTTTCCAATTCAAGCTCACTGCAGGGTGGTTGGAATAGATGGAATAAAGGTCCTTTCCAATTCAAGCTCACTGCAGGGTGGTTGGAATAGATGGAATAAAGGTCCTTTCCAATTCAAGCTCACTGCAGGGTGGTTGGAATAGATGGAATAAAGGTCCTTTCCAATTCAAGCTCACTGCTCACTGCAGGGTGGTTGGAATAGATGACCTTTAAGGGTCCCTTTCAACTCAGGCTATGCTATGCAAGAGCCCTGTGCCAGGGAGCTGCACCACCCAGCCACCTTACATCAACTACTGATGGTGGAGAAGGCAGCCTGGGGAGAGATAAGAGAGATATGGGAACCCAAAAGGCTGAAAGCAAAACAAGTCTTTAGCTCTGCACTGGTATTTTCCTAAAGGCAGGCTTGGAGAAAAATCCCTGACCAAGCCTGTTAGCTTGCTTTGACTTTCTCTTCCCCTCTCCTGTCAATGGCTGACTGCACCATTTGAAGCCCCAGTTCTGGACATGCTTCAGTTCCACTGAGTGCATCACACATCTGACAAATCCACTCAACACTCACTCTAGTATCTGCTTTCAGTGCCCACCAACACTTGCAGCCCAGTCTCTGGGCCTGGGCACCTTTGGAGCTGGCATGCTCCACAGACACAACAGGCACTCCTTTCCTTCCTACACTCACACATCTGATCCAGACCAAATCTAGCAAGGAAGAGGAAGCTGAGAGCACAAAGCTACTGCTTTTGTCCCAACCCTGCTTTGCTAACAATAGCTGCTATTTGCCTCCTGTAGGAACCCTGACCTTGCTCAGGAGCCCTGCACAAATTCTCTCTGCTCAAACAGCAACCTGAGCCTGCTCTAAGAGAACAGGTTGCCCAGGGAAGTGCTTGAGTCACCCTCCCTGGAGGCATTTTAAGGATGTGTAGATGTGGTGCTTAGTGACATGGCTTAGTGGTGGACTTTGCAGTGCTGGGTTAACAGGTGAACTCTGTGATCTTAAAAAGGTCTCTTCCAACCTAAATGATTCTATGAAAACAGACATCTGCTGCTACAAGGTTGGACAGCCAGAGCCCAAGAGCCAGATTCAGACAGCTCCAGAGGAGCTGTCGAAGCCATCAATGAGGATTTCTCACAGCAGAAGCCCCTACAAGGGCTACTCTATCCAGGAGGCTGGCAGATCCCAGCCCTTTTGCCATTCATATGCATTTTTTTTCCCCTTCCCAATACCAACATCCAGAAATTCCTCAAGATGAAGCAGCACAGGGGCTGTAATTCAGCATGGAAGCTGGATCCCCTACTTGTATTAGAGATTTACACACTGGGTTAGGACAATGCCATACAGTCCTTGTAACACAGGCTGCTTTCTCCTTGGCAGGCTGTGTAAGCTGCTAACAGCAGACAAGGTCATAACACATCTCCTTTCTCTTCCAAGGTGTTCTGCATCAGCTTTTACTGCCTGTCACCCAGCAAAGACACTGTATGTACTTGCTAACCTCTTGCCCTCTCAAAGGATTCCCCTTCTCATGGCAGAAGCATAGCCACTGGGTTGCCTTCAGGGATATTACTTAGCGTCTAAGGTTAAACCTGCTGGTCAGACATTGTCCTGAGTGCAAACTGTGCTCTAAATATCTCTTCCAGTCTGCATCCTGTTCAAATGGACTCATTTTCTTCATCTCCTATCACCTTACACCATGCACATCTTCACTGGAGCTCCATCTCCATCTCAGTTTGTGCAAAAATCCTCCCTGTAAGAGGTGCCCAACTTCCATAGACCCCAGGGATGGGGCTTGCACTGAACTGGCTCAATAAAAGCACCAAACCAAAACTTGTCTATTCATATCTAGTCCTTGCTATGGGGTCCATGACAGTTAGATGGCCACCTCTGCTGAAGGCCATCTGTGCTGCTGCTCCATCACCTTCCCAGCGGTGGCACAAACCCATGAACATGTGGCACAGCAAATGAGAAGCAGCTCCTGTGCCATTTCCAAGTGCTGCCAGTCAAACCAGATGGAAATCAATAAGGACAGGCTCATTCTCCTCATTAGTCATTTCCAGCATGACATGATACACAGCGACCCAGCAAACAACTTAATGAAAGCAGCTGGAGCAGAAATGCAATCACTGCGCCCTCTGAGCTTAAACAAATCTATTAAATATATCAAATAAACAAATAAAATGAAGAGGCTGGCCCACGAAAAAAAGGAAGGGCAGGGAAGGGAGGACAACTGCTCTCAGCTGTACCCCCACATCTCTCCACCAGCTCCCCTGGAAGCCTACTTTTGCCCAGCAAAAGCCACAAGGACTGTGAGTGTGGCTGGCCACCCCAGAAGGCAGGTTTCCTGTGTAAACTCCTGCTGGCAGCTGGATATTGCTTTTCGGCTCCACGGGAGCAGAGCCCTGCCCTCCTTTGAAGTCAGTCACATCTAGGTCTCCCTGCTCAATGAAGTTTCATGAGGAAAAATAAAATCTGAGTGCTTGGTCTAGAAGCAGTTTCTCCCCATCACACTCCAAGCACAGAAAATAATGACCAAGGCAGGGAGCAAGCATTCTGGCTCAGCTGTGTTACCAGCTCCCATCCGGCCCCCTGCGTTAACTACATACATCCACTTTATGAAATCACTGCAGCAAGCTATAAATGATGCATGAAAATTAAATGAGAGAACTCCAACCAAGGCATGAATCCCTGGCCACATGGCTGGGTTGGGTTCGGAGGGGGCAGCAGAGAGGCAGACAAAAGCAGCAGCAGGCAGAGAACTCCATGCGCTGGGGAAACCAAAGCAACCATCCCAACACTCTGTTTGTGGAAAGCAAGGCTCTGCCTTCCAGGAGTGATTGAAACAGCACCAGTGTGAAAGCTGTGACTATCCCAGGGCAGGAGGACAACCTGTCTTCATCCAAAGCCCAAGGTGCATTCAGGGAGATCACCTCTAAGCTGAGAATCACTTTAAGGAGAGGTGTTTCCATGGCTATGCATTCACTTGGGTGTGCCGATAGCCCTTGTGCAGCTGTGTGGTTGTGAGCAAGGGTGGAATGCAGGATCTAGCCTGGGCATTGGAACAGGCTGCCCAGGGAGGTGGACATCCATCCCTGGAGACATCCAAAAGATCTGTAGAGATCATGGAATCAACCAGGCTGGAAGAGAGATGTCTCAGTAGTAGGCAGCAAAGCAGCAAGTTGAATCTCACCCACAAAAGCCTGTGATTCTTATGTGAGTGCAGCTCCAGATGAAGCCACCAGGCTGCTGTCCCATAACATCTGCAAAACCAAATTGCTCTAATTGCTCTAGATACAATAGCCAAACCCTAGACCCTAATCTGGCTGCCTTATACTTTTGCTTGGTTGACAATAACTCTTGTGAAAGCAACCAGCTGAGAGACAGTTTATCAGCCAGCAGCAAGGAGCAGGACAGGTCTCACTCCACAGCCCAAGCCTGAGGGACCCTGTGGGGATCCCTGCCCAGGAGGTTGGGGCTGTGCTAACCCTTACTGACCTGTGGATCTCACTCTCCCCACAGTCGTAATGAGCTCCCCAAACTCCCTGCCTGGGTCTCACCTCACAGCCTGAGCTCAAGGGACCCTGTGGGGATCCCTGCCCAGGAGGCTGGGGCTGTGCTAACCCTTACCGAGCTCCACATCTCCTCTCCCCACAGTCATAATGAGCTCCCCAAACTCCCTGCCTGGGTCTCACCTCACAGCCCGAGCTCAAGGGACCCTTTGGGGATCCCTGCCCAGGAGGCTGGGGCTGTGCTAACCCTTACTGACCTGCAGATCTCACTCTCCCCACAGTCGTAATGAGCTCCCCAAACTCCCTGCCTGGGTCTCACCTCACAGCCTGAGTTCAAGGGACCCTTTGGGGATCCCTGCCCAGGAGGCTGGGGCTGTGCTAACCCTTACTGACCTGCAGATCTCACTCTCCCCACAGTCGTAATGAGCTCCCCAAACTCCCTGCCTGGGTCTCACCTCACAGCCTGAGTTCAAGGGACCCTTTGGGGATCCCTGCCCAGTGCTAACCCTTACTGACCTCCAGATCTTCTCTCCCCACAGTGGTAACAAACTCCCCAAACTCCCTGCCTGGTTGCCCCCTTTTAAAGAGTCATATTTGACTTATTTCCTAAAATCTACACCTCTCCTCAGGCAGGCTGCTGTGGGATGGTCAGTGCAGGACTTGGTCCTGTCAACTCCTCTTCCTCTTTTGCCGCTCATCTGGCCAAAGGATGCAGGAGGGCAAAGCCCATTTCTCCCCATGTGTACAAGCTGTGTCTAGAAGAAGCAGGCAGGGCCCAGCTGGATCCCCAGACAATGTCATAACACAAACAATAAATACCCATCACCATAATTTGAGATCCCTGCTGGCTGCATACCATGGGTCACGGCCAAGCATTCACGGCCAAAGCTGCGGCGCCCAGAGTTACACATCCAAATAAAAGAGCTGCACTAACCCACGTTGCCTCCCATCAATAGCAGGAGCTGACTATTGACAGCAGACAAAACACAGTGAGGAAATATGCTCACAGCCCAAGAGTGAAGCTGTTTGTTTAGATGCCAAAACACTGACGTGGGTACCAGCTTCAAAATAAAACCCTCCTTTAACCTTTTTGTTGCACACATGAAGTGAACCAGCTGCACCAGGAATGGGCATGGAGAGCTGACATGCAAGAAGGCAGCTGCACAGATATAAGAGGGTTGAATCATTAAAATAAATTCCAGGTGGGTATGAGAGTCAGGATTTGGTTTGGTTTTTGTCTCTCCTGGCAGTAAGACATTTTTCAGAAGAGCACACATTTTCTGTAGGCAGTTATTTAGGAACTGGTAAGCAATAATTCCCTTGTAGCCCCCAAAATAGAGTGAACTGTGGTGGTAAATTGAGTTACATTCAGTCAATGGCTGGTCACAAGTGGTGTGCCCCAAGGCTCAGTACTGGGACGAGTTCTCTTTAATATCTTGTGCTGGTTTGAGGCTAATGGGAATATTTTAATGGAGCAAATCATATTATAGGCTGAGAAAAGAAAATGGTGATGTCTACTTCACTCATAGGCTTGCTGAGATGTTTAAGACTAAGAACACAAAACATAGACAAGATTCTCAGGCTTGCAGACACTCTGGGGCTGTCTAGCAGCTTCTGGCCTTCTATCTGCTGAGTAACCTCACTAACCACTCTGCTTCTAACCCCCTGGCCAATCCTCCAAACTCACCTTGCACTTAAGCCAAACTGTGGGGTGAGATGAAGGGGTGGGGAGAAAGTGGAAGGGTGGTTGGGAGCCCCTCCTGGGGCCTCTGATTTCTGGGAGGGGAGTTGTGTTTCTGTATTACCTTTACCTTGTATATTTCTGTAAATATTCCTGTATATACTGTATATATCTGCTTGTATGTTGGGGTGAG
>VWYK01042652.1:2206-12844 GCA_013399775.1 Semnornis frantzii | reverse complement strand
CAGCAGGAGCAGGGCAGGGATTGTGTCCCTGTACTCAGCACTGGGGAGGTCACACCTTGAGTCATGGGTCCAGTTTTTGGATGCTCACTCCAAGAAGGACATTGAGGGGCTGGAACAGGTCCAGAGAAGGGCAACAAAGCTGGGGAATGGTCTGGAGAACAGGGCTGGGGAGGAGCAGCTGAGGGAACGGAAGGTATTGAGTGTGGAGAAGAGGAGGCTAGAGGAGACCTCATTGCTCTCTACAGCTCCCTGAAAGGAGGTTGGGGTGAGGTGGAGGCTGGGCTCTGCTCCCTTGTGTCAGGAGATAGGATAGGAGGAAATGGCCTGAAATGGTGTGATGGGAGGTATAGGTTGGATATTAGGAAAAATGTCTTTGCTGAAGGAGTGGTCAGGTACTGGCACAGGCTGCCCAGGGAGGGGGGGGAGTCACCATCCCTGGAGGTGTTCAAGAACTGTGTGGACATTGCACTTAGGGACAAGTTTTAATGGGCATGGTGATGGTAGGGCAACAGTTGGACTAGATGACCCTGGAGGTCTTTTCCAACCAAAACAACTCTATGACTCTGTGATCACTGGTGTGGCTTCAGGCAGATAAATTGCTTGGTCTCCACTTCCTATCTGTAAAGCAGAGTGGATGTTGCTGGCTGCATAGGATGTGTGGGGGGCTCGAGGGACAGTCTGATGAGGAGAGGCTGAAGGAACTGTGTGGGTATGGCACTGGGGACTTGATGTAATGGCCATGCTGGTGTTAGGTTGATGGTTGGACTTGATGACCTTAGGGGTCTTTTTCCAGCTGAAACAATTCTATGATTCTACATTTAGCTTTCTTCAGGTACAAAATAGGTGAACTGGCTAGAAAGCCAGCAGTTGCCAAAACAAACAAGGGAGATTGTTTTGAAAACCTCCCCTGCCCCAGAAAAGCAGAGAATAAACTTTCAGCAAGCTCTAACTCACAGAGAACAGGGATGAACGTGTTGAGACATGGAGAACTTTCTAACTGCTTTTTAAATCCTCCAGAAAATGTGCTGAGCAGAAACAAAAGCAACCCAAAATCACCATCCAGAGGCTCATCTTGGGAAGCACATTAAAACCAGACAGGCATTGATGCCAGCTTTATTTTTGTGTCCCTTCAAAGATGACATTTGACTTCCCAAACTCTGAGCACTCTTTTGCCTCTGTCTCAGTCCCCAGCCAGCACATGTGGGTCACACCACAAGCCCTAATCCAGCACATTTGTTCTCAGCTGGCATGACACATCCTGACATACAAACAGCTCCAGAAAACACAGCTTCACTTTGAAACCATCTTCTTGTCTCACTGAACACACTGCAGCTTTAGAAAGAGAAGTTATGCCATGTTTTACTGGGACATGGGGAGGGAAGCACTCAGAAGCAGCACAAGCACTGCAGGCATTTTGCCTCCTCTCCTGTGTCTGGGAATGCTCAAGTTTATTGTCCTGAATGCCACTATCCCAACCCTCCCCAGCTTGGCTGCCTGGGGTCCTGCCAGTGAAGGGTTTCTGGAAGCTAACTTGGAACTGGCTGAGTATTATTTCTAAGAACCACTTTGATCTAAAAAAAACAAAAACAAACACAAACCAAACCTAAACCCCAATGTATTAGTTATTATTATTTTTCTGACTGCTATTTCTATTCTTCTTCTTTTAGGTCTGTTACTAACAACTCTTGGCACTTCTGCTTACCACTGACCCCTTGGTCGCTGCAAATTCCTAGACAAGAGGCTAAAGGCTTTACAGTGATCCATGCAACACTAATCCAGCCAAAATCTGAGCTGCCTCAGGAGTTAGCCTCCATTCCCAGTGCCTATGGAGACAGCTAGGCCATCCCAGCTGTGCTCCTGAAATAGATTTCTGAAGATGGTCAGGGATGTTGCCCACAGAACTGTGCTGGCAACTCCCTCCTGGCTGTGCTAGAGTCACAGAAGTTGTTTTAGATGGAAAAGACCTTTAAGATGAAATGCAACTGCTCATGTAACACCAACAAGTCCTTGAGTAAACCATGGCCCTCAGCACCACAGCTCTGCCTCTTTGAAACACCCCCAGGGATGGAGGCTTAGCCATCAACTGAAAGCAGTAGTAACTTCTGGTGTTATGTCAGGCTGCCACCAGAGACCACTGACCCTCAGCCCTGGGCCCACCCACACAGCCACATCCTGCACCAGAATGACAGAATCACTTTGCTTGGAAAAGACCTTTAAGCTTGAGTCCAACCTTTACCCAGTCTGATGCTAAATCACATCTCACAGCACCACAGCTCCTGCCTCTATGAAACACCCCCAGGGATGGAGATTCAGCCATCTCCCTGGGCAGCCTGTGCCAGTCTTGCAGAACCCTTGCAGGGAAGCAGTTTCTTGTCACATCCAACCTAAACCTCCCCTGGTGCAACTTGATGCCACTTCCTCAGCTGCACTCTGTGCCCATTGCCCTGTCACTGGCCTCCACTGAAAAGAGCTCAGCCCCATACTCATGAGCTCCACCCTTTAGTTATTGGTTTATATAGAGGAGATTCTCCCTCAGGCTGTTCTGCAGGCTAAACAGCCCCAGCTCTGTCAGCCTCTTCTCTTAACAGAGATCTTCCAGTCCTCTCAGCATCTTTGTGACCCTCTGCTGGGCACTGCAGTATATTCCCAGCCCTCTTGACCTGGGAAGCCCAGAACTAGACACTGCACTCCAGATGTGGCCTCACCAGGACAGAGTAGATGGAGAGAACAACCTCTCTCAACCTCCTGGCCATATTTTTCTGCATACTCCCTAGAGTAATGCAATACTGTTTACCTTCCTGGCCACAAGGGTATGTTGGTGGCTCATAGTGAACTTGTTGTCCACCCCCACTACCAGGTCCTTCTCTACAGAGGTGTTTTCCAGCAGGTTGGCCCCTAAACCAGATTGTTTTGGGTTGGAAAGGACTTTTAAAGGTCATCTGGTCCCAACCCTCTTTCAGTCTACCTTTAACTAGATCAGGTTGCACAGAGCCCCATTCAACCACACCTTGAATGTTTCAAAGGATGGAGCTTCTACCACCTCTCTGGACAACCTGAGCCAGTGTTTCTCCAACCTCAGTGTAAAAAAGGTCTTCCTTATACCTATCCCACATCTCCCATCTTCTGCTTTAAAACTGTCACCCCTTTTCCTATTGCAACAGCCCCCAAATGAATAAGCAGTTCCTACCATGCCCTGCCATGCTGGGGTGTGCCATGCCAATCCCACTCATCCCTGGAACCTTGTCCATATCTGCCCATTCAGCCTCCTCCTATCTCAGTTAGAGGATTAACTGTTGCTGGATTTAGGTGGAGGATGCTGTGCAGGAGCAGGGGAACAACAAATGTGACACAGCCCTGCAAGGAGCTTCATCCCTGGATGGGCAGCAAGGGAAGGAGGGGCAGCAAGCTGCACATGACTCAGTGCCAGCCCTGGAGGACGAGCAAGGTTGGTTTTAGAGGCTGCCTGCTGCTCAGAGATTCAAGTCCCTTTTGATCCAGCAGAACCAGGCTTTTTCCCCCCTTTTCACAGGCACAGCCAAAGCCTGCCTGTCCATGGGGACTTTTATCTCATGCTAGGACACAGACAGGGCTCTTGGGATAGCTCTGGATGAATATGTTGCCTTCCAGGTGATCCATTTTACTGTGGCAGCCATCCATTACAGTGTTTTTGGGGGGCTGGGTGTTTTTGCTCCCCCTTCCAAAGCAGCTTTTGCAACACAAACCCCCAACACTAGCAAGCTGGATTTGAGTAAGTGCACCTACAGACTTCAAGTGCAGACATTTAAAAGAGAAACAAATCAAAGTTATCATGCACACCTAGGGCCTGATCCTGTGGAGGTTTGCTCCCCAGAATAATCCTTGCCCAGGCAACTGCAGTGGTGCCTTTGAACTCAGCCAGACTACCTGGGAGAGCAGGGAGCATCTCATAAATACCCAATGAAAGCAGGCTCAGACCCTAGGCTGCCTCTGCCAGAGTGTAAGGAAATTACCTCTGTGGAGTTCTCACGACTTCTGAAAGCAGCAATAGTGACTTCTGGCTGCCACCAGAGACCACTGACCCTCAGCCCTGGGCCCACCCACACAGCCACATCCTGCACCAGAATGACAGAATCACTTTGCTTGGAAAAGACCTTTAAGCTTGAGTCCAACCTTTACCCAGTCTGATGCTAAACCACATCTCACAGCACCACAGCTCTGCCTCTGTGAAACACCCCCAGGGATGGAGATTCAGCCATCTCCCTGGGCAGCCTGTGCCAGTCTTGCAGAACCCTTGCAGGGAAGAAGTTTCTTGTCACATCCAACCTAAACCTCCCCTGGATGCCACTTCCTCAGCTGCACTTTGTGCCCATTGCCCTGTCACTGGCCTCCACTGAAAAGAGCTCAGCCCCATACTCATGAGCTCCACCCTTTAGTTATTGATTTATATTGAGGAGATTCTCCCTCAGGCTGTTCTTCTGCAGGCTAAACACAACCTAAACCTCCTCCTGATGCAACTTGAGGCCATTTCCTCTCATCTCTTGTTACTAGGGGGAAGCAACCCATGTTCACTGCTCTGCAGCCTCCTTTCAGGTAGCTGCAGAGGGCAAGGTGGTCTCCCCTTAGTCTCCTGAGGCTCAAAGGCTGCCTGGTTTCCATTCTATTTCCCATGGCCTGGGTGTCTTGCTACTGCTTTCATTCCACATTTCCTCTGCTCATGGAGAAAGCAGTTTGTCAGGCAGCAATAAAAGCTTGCAAGCTTCCATCGAGATGAAGTTCATCCCTTAGGGTTCCCTGGAGAGGCCTTTCCTAAGTGCAAACCTCAGCTAGAGGGTGGCTCTCAGGCAGGTGACACTGGGCATCCCTGTGGCACACCACTGCTTCTGGTATTGCACACAAGTGTGAAAACAGACTCAAGGCTTTCTGAAAGTCCCTCCTGTGATTCCCACTAGGCACATGGAGATCTAGCACAGACAGGAGACAGAGGTGATGGTGCTCAGAAGAAAGCTCCACAGATTTCTCCTTGCAAACAAGCCCACATCTGGGGCTCAACTCCAGCAGTTGCTCTATCACCTGATGGCCAGCAGGGAAGGGGAGTCAGGAAAAAGAGAGAAACTCCACAAGTTGCAATGGAGATGGACTTAAGGAAACAGCCAAATTAACATCAACACAAGAGATATAAAGTCATACTCAGCCCAGCAGGGGTGCAGCACTCACAGCACCCAGGAAAGCAGTCCTCAAGAGCAGGGAGAGGGTGGGAAGCCCAGACAGAAGACTCTCCAAACTTCCTCCTTTATACTGAGTGTGAGACTCATGGTCCGGGGCACACCTGTAGCCAACTCCAGCCACCTGTCCCAGCTGACTCAGAACTACTCTTGGCCTACAGCCCATGGCTGGCTGGGATTCTGTGCCAGCGAAAGCAGGACACCCACCAAGACCTCTCCTCTGCACAGCGTAGGAGAAAGAGAAGTGGGACTCTGGTGAGAGAGGAAGCTGTTGCTAGGGCTGATACAAACTCCTGACATCACAGAATCATAGAATGGTAAGGTTGGAAGGGACATCAAGGATCATCTAGTTCCAAGCCCCTGACATAGGCAGGGACATCTCCCACTAGTACAGGTCACTCCAGGCTTCATCCAGCCTGGCCTTGAACCCCTCCCGGGATGGGACCTCAACCACCTCCCAGGGCAACCCCTGCCAGGCTCCCACCACTCTCAAGCTGAAGAACTTCCTCCTTACCTCCATCTGACTCTCCCCACCTCCATTTCCCCTTAGTCCTGTCACTCCCTGATATCCTAAAAAGTCCTTCCCAAGCTTTTTTTGTAGGCCCCCTTCAGATACTGGAAACAATAAGGTCACCTTGGAGCCTCCATGACCACATCCAATCAGATGAAGGTGAATTTCAAATCCTGAGTGTCATTTTGATTTAGAGGGCATCAGCCCTCTCAGAGGAATTAAAGAAAAAGAAGAAGAACATGCAGTCTGCTTTTTAGGTATCCCAAGAGGAGGAGTGGAACAAACCTCATCAAGCAAATAATGTGCTTACCCTCAGTTTTAATTTAAGCCATGTTTTAGTGTCTCAGCATAGCAGGAATTTCACAGCATCATTCCAGCTCACATTGTTGCTGCAAATACTTCTGCCCACATGTGACATGCAGCTATGTGGTAGTTGTGTTAGCAACTTCTGTGCTAGGAGGCAGCTCAAAAAAAAAAAAGAAAAACCCAAAACTCAACCCAGTGATCTTCACCAAGTTGTTTCTTTTGGCTGTTGCTTCTAATTCACTGGCTGGGTGAACAGACCCAAAGAGTGGGGGTCAGTGGAGTTAAATCCAGCTGGCAGCCAGTCACAAGTGGTGTTCCTCAGGGCTGTGTTGGGACCACTTCCATTTAGCATCTTTATTGATGGCCTTGATGGAGACACAGAGTATGGCATCAGTAAGCTCACAGATGGCACCAAGTGAGGTGGCAGTGCTGATCATCATGAGGCCTTTAAAGAGGCTCTGCAGAGGCACTTGGATAGATTGGATCCATGGCCAATGTTAATGGGATGAGCTTCAACAAGGCCAAATGCCAGGTCCTGCACTTGGGTCACAACAACGCCAAGCAAGGCTACAGGCTTGGGGCAGTGTGGCTGGAGGTGTTCAAGGCCAGGTTGGATGAGGCCTTGAGTGACCTGTGCTAGTGGGAGGTGTCCTTGCCTATGGCACGGGTTGGAACTAGATGAGCTTTGAGGTCCCTTCCAACCTTACCATTCTATGATTCTATGACATGAAGTGGAGGTTTGGTGTCAGAGGAGCAGAACTTACAATATAGCAAACAGTGGGCTGGGAGTAGGCACATGTCACCTTGGCTTGATGACATTCCTCCAAATCTCCTCTCCAACAGGATCACCAGATGCAGTTAACTGCCCCAAAGAGGGGAAACACCTCCTGCAAGTACCTCTGCTCTTTGGGAAGCCTGAATCATATCAAGACCCAGCACTGCCTAGCTCTGAGCATGCAAAGGCACTTTGGGAAGTGATGCCCAGTGGGGAAAAAAAATCAAATCACTGAAATTATGGGCAGAGGATGAAGGAAAAGGAGAAACCATTTAATACTCAACTGTCAGGTTGCTAAAGAACAATGCAGGCAGAGATAAAAGGGAAAGGGTTGAAAGCTTTCAAAGTGAAGAGGCAGAAACGCATTATTTGTGTTTAGTTAACTAGATAAAAAGCTGGCCATACATATATATTTGATTTTCAGCTGAGGGGGACCTGACAACATCTCCAAAGAAAGGAAAAGCAGCAGAGTCACCCCCTGCAGCAGCAGCCAGCTTGGGGTGTGGTGCTGGAGCAAGCCCAAGAGGGAAAGGGCTGCATGGGCTGACCGTGGCTGTGAGGACAGCTGCATCAAAATGCTGGGGACATCTGCCTCACAACTACTGCATTCTCATTTGGGGCTTCTAAATGCTTCTCAGCTCTGGAAGCACAGCAGAGCATGGCAATGTCAGCAGCCTGCTAAAGCTCTTTGCCTGCAAACACTGTGGGAAGGACAAGGAAGACCTTTCACATTGCCTTGGGGAATCACTGTGTCCTCCACAAAGACAGGTCTCCTGTGTCACATGCAGCTGCCCAGATAAAAGCCAGGATCTCAGCTAAAAGGCAGGATCCCAGCTAGATGCCAGGATCCCAGCTAGAAGCCATGATCTTAGTTAAAAGCCATAATCCCAGCTAAAAGCCATGGTCCCAGCTAAAACCCAGGATCCAGGCTAAAAGCCATGGTCTCAGCCAGAAGCCATGATCCCAGCTAAAAGCCATGATCCCAGCTAAAAGCCATGGTCCCACCCAAAAGCCATGGTCCAGGCTAAAAGCCATGATCCCAGCTAAAAGCCATGATCCCAGCTAAAAGCCATGGTCCCAGTTAAAAGCCATGGTCCCAGTTAAAAGCCATGGTCCCAGCTAAAAGCCATGGTCCCAGCTAAAAGCCATGGTCCCAGCTAAAAGCCATGGTCCCAGCTAAAAGCCATGGTCCCAGCTAAAAGCCATGATCCCAGCTAAAAGCCATGGTCCCAGCTAAAAGCCATGGTCCCAGCTAAAAGCCATGGTCCCAGCCAAAAGCCATGGTCTCAGCCAAAAGTCAGGATCCCAGCTAAAAGCCATGGTCCCAACCAAAAGCCATGGTCCAGCTAAAAGTCAGGATCCCAGCTAAAAGCCATGATCCCAGCCAAAAGCCATGGTCCTTCCCTGAATGAAAGCCTCCTTAAAACATCAGGTGCAAAGCCAGGGAGGGACTGCAGCGTGAGGGATGTGAACAAGGAATCACCAGCCAAAAATGCTGCCCCATTTCCTACGAGGTCTGGTTGAAGCTCATTGGATTGCAAGCTGGATACAATTCCTGTATGTTTTGTAGATGGTAGCCATGGTCTAAATGCCTGTTCTATTTGATGTACACACACATATAGAGGTAACCTCCAGCCCCACTCTTAATCCATCTCCTATGTTTTGAAGAGATTCATAGATTTTTTTTGTCCTCCCAGCAGCAGAAGCCTCTGGATGCACTGAGCAATCTGTGGCACAGGCAGGCTTTTTAAGCTTCTGTGAGGTAATTGGCACAGGAGTTTACTTGGCTAAATCAGGGAGAGGTTTATTTTTTTTTAAAGGCTGAAATGGCAATGAAGCACCTAACTCCCATCAGCGTTCAGAGACTTGCTCTCCTTAATCACTGCAGTCCTTTGGAAAGCACAAAGCTTTGGCAGGGCTGCACTGTGGTCTCCTCTGTGCTCTGGGCAATAAAGGAGACTACAATTTACATTCAGCCTTAAAAAAAAAAAAAAAAAAGAAAAAGAAAAGTCGTCTCAGTTCAGGCTGAGGAACATGATTCTTTTGCTGACTCCCAGAACTGCTTTGATTGTGCCCTGGAATGCCAGCAGCACCCAAGGCTTCATCTCTGCTGCCACACAGATGTGTGGAGAAACCACTAGCAGTATTTACTTGGAGGGCAACCCTGTTTGGAGCTAGCATTCTCCCTCATTTTCCTCATGTTTAAACCTTGCAAAACAGTGACCTGTTTAGCCCTCATCTGAGCTTCTAATCCTTGGAAGTGAGTTACAGAATCCTGGGGGCTGGAAGGGAGCTCTGGAGATCATTTAGTCCAATCCACTCTCTAAAGCAGGGTCAGCCAGAGCAGGTTGCACAGGAATATGTCCAGGTGGGTTTTGAATGACTCTAGAGATGGAGACCCCACGACCTCTCTGGGCAGCCCATTCTAGTGCTACATCAGCCTCAAAGTAAAGAAGTTCCTCCTCATCTTCAGATGGAACTCCTTATGTTCAAGTTTCTGCCTGATGCCCCTTGCCCTGTTGCTGGACATCACTGAAAGAGGACTGGTCCCATCCTCCTGACACTCACCCTGTAAGCATTGATCATATTGGTGAGATTCTCTCCTCAGCCTGTTCTTCTCCAGACTAAAAAGCCTCAAGTCCCTCAGCCTTCCATGACTGCCTGACAGGCAGCTTTGATAGGGGCATAGAAAGTTTACTCCAGCCCAATAGAAGACATTTCTGCTTGATTTTGTTTACAAGCAGGTGACACCAAGGGACTTCCTTGTAGGAGGCAGCAGCCTGATTTGACCTGGGAAAGGCAGAACTGTGGATTCCCAGTCTGGGGCTCCCCAGTTTCAGAGGCAGGGACCTGCTGAAAGAGCCCAGCAGAGAGCCACGAGGATGAGTAGGGGACTTGAGCATCTCTCCTATGAAGAGAGACTGAGAGACCTGGGGCTGCTTAGTCTGGAGAAGAGAAGGCTGAGAGGAGATCTGATCAATGTGTACAACTAGCTGAGGGGTGGGTGTCAAGTGGAGGGGGCCAAGCTCTTTTCACTGGTCAGCAGCAATAAGACAAGGAGCAGCAGGTACAAACTGGAACAGAGAAGTTTTCACCTCAACAGGAGGAGAAACTTCTTTACAGTGAGGGTGACAGGGTCCTGGAGCAAGCTGCCCAGAGAGGTTGTGGAGAATTCCAAAATCCACCTGGAGGCATTCTTCTGTGAACTCCCCTGGGGGATCCTGCCCTTGAGAGTGGGGTTGGACTGAATGATATCTGGAGGTCCCTTCCAACCTCTAAGGTTCTGTGATTGTGTGGTTCCCAAAGGCTCTCCCAGACTTATGCAAAAGGTGTAGCTTTGGTGTGTCTTGGACTTACTCATCTGCTTACAGTGGTGGATGCTCAGCTCGGGGCTAAGCCAAACCCCACCTGTTCTACATTAGTCTGCAAACTTTTGGTTAGCAGAAGCCAGGACAAAGCCAATCTCAAGTCACTGCATTTCCCAAAAGTCCTTCTGTCATCCCTACCACGTTTCTGATCATTGGCTGCCCAGCAGACAAGCTGGGGAGCTCTGTGGAAGGTGGGAGCTATAGAGAGCCCATGAGGGTGGCTGGGTGGAGCTGGCAGCAGCTCTAAGTGACAGTGATCTGGGGGTAGGAGTGGGAAATAACAGATTGGTCTACTCAGCTGCCACACTACAAAACAAGTAGTGATTTAGTGCTGCTCTACCCCACCAGATGTAAAATTGCTCCACTTCCCTTCTCACACTCTCCATTTCATAGAATCATAGAATGGTAAGGTTGGAAGGGACCTCAAGGATCATCCAGTTCCAACCTCCTGCCATAGGCAGGGACACCTCCCACTAG
>VWYK01042650.1:0-11826 GCA_013399775.1 Semnornis frantzii | reverse complement strand
AAACAAGCAAGTCCCTCGTGACCCAGACTGCCCGCTGGAGAGACTCTTATCTTTTTGTTTTGGTTTTCTCATACCTAAACATCACAGCAAGCCTCTGAGTGAAGTAGACATCACCACTGTTTTCCTTCACAGTCTGTAGTACGATTTTCTCTATTAAAAAATATTCCAATTAGCTCAAACCAGCACAGCATGTCTCAATGTTGACTGCATGTTTAAATGCAGACCTGCATGCTTAAAACTGCATTCGATGCTTAGTCGTGATGTTGATCCAAGGAATACCTTCCACCCAACACACAACTCAGGAAGGATATGCTATTTTACTCTGATAAATGACAAACAGAAGATAGTTCTCTAATTCTTTCATAACTGCAGTATGAGGGCAAGTTAATTTTGCAGCTTCTGTCAAGCTTGAAACCATGCAATAGGCTCTCGTTAGCAGGTATGAGTATTTCAGAAACAGCACTGTCCTCTCACTACCTGTTTATGTCTGATCTAAGGGGATGTTTATGTATCTAAGATGATGTTATTCTGACAGTTTGCAGACTTCCTTTCCTAGAGGCATAATTTGAAGGATTAGTTGAATTTAAAGATAAAATAAAAGGTTTTAGAACTGGAGCTCCTCCTGCATGCTGCAATGATGCGCTGAGGTTATCTGTAAATGCTACCTTTGGTTTTCTTTCTATGCTGAAAGGTTCATAATTACAAGGCTGGAAATGTCACAGGTTTTGTGGAGCATTTGCTCCCTTTGAAAAAGCAAGTTCAGAGCTGCAATCCTATGAACACAAGTGACAACCAATTTCCTAAGAGTCACTGTGAGCTAGCACAGCCCAATCAACTGCTCCTGAGGAACCTAAAACACCTATCCAGAAGGATCTATTCTCTAAGAAGTAATGAAATTCAGTGTCAAGACTGAGTCATTAATGTACTAATAACTCATTCTGTAGGGTTTGTTACAAAATCATTCTTAGTCTGTTATGATTTCCCCCTTATGAGGTAGCATGAAACCAATCGTGTCTCTATTGTATTAATGGCTTAACAGAAAACGTGGCTTGACTGGGATAATAAGAGACAAAAATTGCTCATCTGTGCTTATTGGTGGAGGTGAGGAAGGAAGAAAAGAAGGAAGCTTAGTGATAAGGTCCCAAATGCTGAAATCAAAAAGAATAAAGCATGAATAATATTTTTTGATCATTATGGTTGCTATCCACCAGTTTCTCAGTTTCACTGTCATTAGGAATTAATGTCACTGAAGCATTGTGGAATGAGTCTAATTTTAAATTCTTTCAACTGAGATCCTGAGCTATGTGCATATATAATGCCTACACATTTGGGGTTTTTTTTTTGCATAGCCCTGGAGGTTAATCCAACAGAATTTTATCTGCGACCCTAAAACAAGCATTCATAACTAACTAGATATGAAAAACAGATCCAGTGAGTAAGAATCCAAAGTTCACCAGGAAAGCAAATTATACTTTATGCTCTTCATGGCTTAGCCTCCTAGACAGCAAGAATTATCCAGCTACCAGATAGCTTTGGATAGAAGTGTTCATGCTAGGATATATAGAATGTCAGGGGTTGGAAGAGATCTGGAAAGATCATCCAGTCCAGCCCCTCTGCCAGAGCAGGATCACCCAGACCAGATCACACAGGAACACATCCAGGTAGCTTTTGAATATCTGCAGAGAGGGAGACTCCACAGCCTTCCTGGGTAGCCTGTTCCAGTGCTCTGTCACCCCCACAGGGAAAAAGATTCTTCCTCAGTTTCACATGGACCCTCCTATGCCTCAGCTTCCACTCACTGCCCCTTGTCCTGGCACTGGGCATCAACTAGCAGCGCCTGGCTCTAGCCTCCTGGCACTCAACTCTTATGTATTTACAGCCATGACTGAGGGGTGACCTCATTCTCCTACTCTCTAAGCAGCGCAGCCCCAGCTCCCTCAGGCTCTCCTCATAAGGAAGATGTTCAACTTCCTTAATGTTCTGCAAAAGAAGCCAGTGCCAGAGCCAGGCTATCTGTGCATTTGAGAGGTTTATGAAAGACAGGCAAGCCACAGTCTAGGTCTACCAGGTTAATGTGGAATGGCAATACAATTTACATTTACATTACATACAATCCAATTTACATAAGGAGCAATTATTTCATCCTCAGTTGCTCACATTATCAGCTTTCCCCTATAGTGTGGTGAGTTGGTTCCAGCTGTCAGCCAAGTACCTGCTCACACTGTCCTCTCCACTCCTATCCTAGTTCTGTGCTATTTACATCAAGTACCTGAGTCTTGTCTTAACACCATGCATACATTATAGATTTAGAAAGTATAAGGAAAAAAAAAGTTCTGGTGATCAGATAAAGAGGCAACTCAATTTTGAACTAGACTAAATTACTCACTGCATGGCTGTACTCCATTTCTAGCCATATCCAAATTAAATCCTAAATCTAAGTGAACCAAGGGGTTTCATCTTCCTGAGAATTAGAATCACTTTTGAGAATACTCACTAGGGATTACTACTCAAATTAATCACTTATTAACTGGATCTCTGTTGACTGTGAAAGGAGGTTAGGCATCTTACAAGCAGTCCTGTATACATAAATTACTAAATTCAGGTAGTTTAATCTCAAACCGAGTCCCACTTCAAATAATCAATCTGGACTATCCACTTACTCTCTCAAAAGCAATGGTTCCAAAATGACAGCAGCTAACAAACCTGACATTTTCTTAGGTTCAAATAATCCTGCCTCAAATTTAGCCCATGATTTCCAAGCCCTGTGCTGTAATGAATTCTGATGTCTCAGTGTTCGCTATCCCAAACTCCAGGTTTAACTCAGGTGCAATATAATGGAAGTGATGGAAAGTCACTTAGCATGCACAAGGCCTAAAGGTTATGTTAGTGAATGTTTCTAAGTCCAGAACTGACTACATATTTAAATAACTAGCTAAACTCCAGCCCTTGCGACCACAATGCTGTTAGAAGGTTAATCTTGTATTCATGTCAGAATCCAGGCAAAATGCTCTGGAAACCATAGAATCATAGAATGGTAAGGTTGGAAGGGATCTCAATGATCATACAGTTCCACCCCCCTGCCATAGGCAGGGACCCCTCCCACTAGAACAGGTCACTCAAGGCCTCATCCAACCTGGCCTTGAACACCTCCAGGGAGGGAGCAACCACAACCTCCCTGGGCAACCTGTGCCAGTGTCTCACCACCCTCACTGCAAGCAACTTCCTCCTAACATCCAGTTTCAATCTCCCCTCTGCCAGTTCAAACCCATTGCCCCTTGTCTTGGCATTGCAAGACCTTGTCAGTAGTCCCTCCCCAGCCTTCCTGTAGAGCCCCTTCAGATCCTGGAAGCCTACTCTAAGGTCTCCTGGAAGCCTTCTCTTCTCCGCACTGCAGAGCCCCAAATCTCATAGCCTGCTCTCATAGTAGAGCTGCTGCAGCCCTCTCAGCACCTTTGTGGCCTCCTCTGGACCCACTCCAACACTTCCATGTCCTTCCTGTGCGGGGGGCTCCAGAACTGCACACAGGACTCCAGGTGGGGTCTGAGGAGAGCAAAGGGACAGAATCCCCTCCCTTGCCTTGCTACTCACACTGCTCTTGCTGCAGCCCAGAAGTCTGTTGCTGTCTGGGCTGCATGGTGAGAACTATTGCTGAAATTTGTTTGACATTTCTTCACAATGAGCCCAGCATAACTATAAACATTTGCAAACTGCTTGCATCTCTGACAGGAACAATATCACTGTGAATTACTCCATTTATAATGCTATGATGCAGGGGAAAAAAAAAAAAAAAAGGATTTATTCCCCAGAATTTATTTTATTCATCTAGATCCTAAAGAAACCAACCATAATCCTAGGTCAGTTGACATGTCTGAATCTCACAATAACAGGACCTATCCAGAGGTTTTAATTCTAGGATAATGTATGGATATGAAAAGAGCTAGGATTCTATCTGGAGTATTGTGCAATGGTAACCACTAATCCTAGTATAAATTAGTGGCTAAAGTCAGGGTCAGGACTCAGAAATGTGGGAAGACCTAACCAGTGCTGGCTTTAGCTAAGTTAACTGATCTTTGGATTGCCCCTGTCAAACTGGTTGCTTTAGGACACTGAGTAACATTCCATGTTGTGATCTCTGGTAGTACACTTTTCTTACATGAAGTCAAAGCTTTTTGTTCAAGAACAGGCTTTATTTTTGGAAACAAAAGTGGTCCAAGAGTGTCACTACCTTCCAAGATTTTCTAAACACAGCAATCATTACAGTTCAGCATCCCCTTGATTTTTAACATTTTTTTCTACTCTCTGATTACATGATCTTTCCAGGTTCCTTCTAGCCCCTGACATTCTATTACTCTAACTAGAAATAATTAGCTCTGGAACAGAAGATTGTTATACATCATTGTCTTCCAAAGCAATATCTTGGAATTTTATATCCTAATCTAGGATTATTATGATAATACTGGACTTAATCCCTCAAGTTTTAGGTCTTTAAAGGCAGATTAGCAAACCTAACTATGCAACAGTTCATCCTCCCTCTATTTCTAAACATTAGTATAATCCTAATTAAGAGCTGCAGCTTGCTTTGGCTTTCCACCTCTAGAACCAGGGATGCAAAGTTACGGAAACATGCAGTAGTAACTGCAGTTCATTTTTTCCTTCCTCAGAGAAGAGGTCTGCTTTGATAAGCAAGTCCTTAGAGAAAAATGTTAAGTACTGTCTGCCAGCTTCTAGTGGTACCTGTCCAGACCCTTGAGATAACCCTGCTGCCAGTGGAGAGCAGCTGTCATGTACCTGCACATACCTCTTCTACCAAGAAAAGCTTTAAAGATCTAAACTACCTACATGTATCACAGGAGCTCTCCCTTGTATTCTGCTTGTCTTTTCTCTATCTTCCTCTGTCACCCTGACTGCATGTAGAGAATATCTTACAGTAGCTCCCTTATCTGCCACGGCTCTATTAGCAAGGTAACACTAAAAGAATAAAAGGTAGCTGTAAAAAGAAGAGGAATACACCACAGCTAAATAAACACTGGATTCCAGTGAAGCAAGATTTAGGTTGTACACTAAGAAAGCTTCCTGTGGTTTGAACAGCTAACAACCAAAATAGATTAATGAGACGATGCTCTTCTCTCTTTTACTGAGAGAGGAAAACAGTAGCAGTTTCCAGGTTAGGAAAACAATGTCCTGCTCATGAAGAGGAGGTCTTAAAGTCCTGTTTAACTTTGTTTTCGAAATGACAGTCAGGTAGTACAAGAGACAACTGCTACAGGTAAACACAAATCTGTCTTCCCCATGAGATTGAGGAGCAGATCCTCTCTGGATTCCTGCTGTGCCCCAGAGAAGATTCAGATCTGAATGATCCAGGTGGCTTCTTTGTGAGTATCAAGTACAAAATGGGTCTGATATTTCTTCACAGCATCTTAGTTTTTGAGTCAGTGCTTTGCATTAATAAGACAGATTCAAACTCTGAAATTCTTTAAGGGGACAATATTTGTACCTTCACAGCCATAACACCTGTGACATGTTTCTGTTCTTAATGATGTTCACATCTACTTGTTCACATTCTTTAGACGAGAAATGTGTGTTTCAATTAAAATACAAATATCGCTATTGCTCAGTTGTCACACTTTGGTCACAGCATCCTCCAGAAGATTTTAAGCAAGTCTGTTTTGTCAAAACAGGAATCCAAGCAGGAATGGCAAACAGTATGCATCTGTGCCCAGTGAAGTATACAAAGTGATAGAAGAGGCTAACACAAAACAAAGAGGTACAGAAGAGGTTTCAAACACACCTGCAGGCTGGGTGGGGAATGGCTGAGAATAGCCCTGAGGAAAAGAACCTGGAGGTCTGGGGTGATGAAAAGCTCAACATGAGGCTGCAGTGTTGAGTGCAGCCCAGACAGCAACTGAGTGCTGGGCTGCAGCAAGAGCAGTGTGGGCAGCAGGGCAAGGAAGGGGATTGTGCCCCTTTGCGCTGTTCTCCTCAGACCCCACCTGCAGTCCTGTGTGCAGTTCTGGAGCCCCCAGCCCAGGAAGGACATGGAACTGTTGGAGCAGGTGCAGAGGAGGCCACGAAGATGCTGAGAGGCCTGCAGCAGCTCTACTGTGAGGACAGGCTGAGAGAGTTGTGGCTCTGCAGCCTGGAGAAGAGAAGGCTTCCAGGAGACCTTAGAGTAGCCTTCCAGTATCTGAAGGGGGGTAAAGGAAGGCTGGGGAGGGACTATTGACAAGGTCTTGCAATGCCAGGACAAGGGGCAATGGGTTTGAACTGGCAGAGGGGAGATTGAAAGTGGATGTTAGGAGGAAGTTGTTTGCAGTGAGGGTGGTGAGACACTGGCACAGGTTGCCCAGGGAGGTTGTGGCTGCTCCCTCCCTAGAGGTGTTCAAGGCCAGGTTGGAGGAGGCCTTGAGTGACCTGTACTAGTGGGAGGTGTCCCTGCCTATGGCAGGGGGGTGGAACTGTACGATCCTTGAGGTCCCTTCCAACCTTACCATTCTATGATTAAGATAGATAGTTTAACTGAAAGTTTAAATAACATTTTAGGAGCTGAAAGAGAAAAAAAAAAAAAAAGTGTAAATATTGAGATGATTTCTAGAAGCCATAAGAAACATTGTAGCTGTTACATAATGCACTACCTGACTGCAGAATTCCTTGCAATTAAGGGAATTGTTATTTCTTTCTGGTAGATTCCACTCCAGTGTGATAAACATAGAGAAGGGAAGCTAGCAGGAATGATTCCTTAAATGGTCTAATAACTGTAAAATGAATCAGGTTTTCATCTTTGTGGTTAAATTCTGCTTGTAAGAGCTGTAGTCTGTGTTAGCTTGAGACATGTTTCTCTCCCTGCTGAAATGAACAGAGAGCTTTGGTTGTTGTTTGCAAGACTAGAAGGGCTGTCAATCATCCTGCATTATCCTTTCCAAGCATCTCCTACAAGTGTCACAGTCACTCTATTTTGCACTGCATGGATGTGGCAGGTACTGTTCTCACACATCTCAGTGAAGGAGAGCCTTGAAAGAGTCAAATTTGCAGTCACATTCACAAGAGATTAAGAATAGCAAGCCACAGCAGGACCTCCCCTCCCTCTCCATCACTAATGGTGGAGCTCAAACTCTGCTCAGCCTTGCCCCGTCCCATGGGGTGACATTGGTCATGAGAGTTTGTTTCAATCTGTCCCAGAGCTAGAGGCAGCATGGCTGTAACAGCAAAGAGAGCTTAGTTTAGGCTTGGACCTTATAGCATTTTGAGGTGGGCTGAGGCAGCGAAGTTGCATGTAGAATATAATAGGGATATGGGTCAAGGCGAAGATAGTTATGGGATGATGGACATGGCATACAGCAGCCACCTGTACCACTGCCTGCAGGGAGAAAGTATCAGCTTCAAAAACCCTGAGGATTTGACATCAACAGACAAGACCTTATCATGGGCAGCTTACCTATGGCTTCTGTGCTTTCCTAGTAGATTTTTTTTCATGTCTATGGAGCTTTGCACTAGGTCCAGCTCTACTGAGCTGCATAAAAGCAGCAAAAAGCCCAAATCCAAAAATGCCAGCAAAGTGGTAATAAAAAATGAGAAGAAACAAAAAGAAAGTTCCATGGTTCAATGAGCTTTATAGGTATGTGTATGCTGGTCGCTGAATTGGTGCCTAAAGAACAATAAAGAGTTTCATGTCATTTCCACACTGTCATCTCATCCTTGATGGAGAGGACAGTGGCACAACATAATTAATTCACTGTCCTCCAGCGGCCCATAACACCTATGACTTGTTACCTACATAAATTAAGTTCTTTAAGACCTTTTCTTAAATTCAGAATAGTCTATGGGTCCTTTGGGTGCTACAAAAGTACCTCTGAAGTTTTGTGTCCCCCCTTCTGGTGAAAGCTCAGATAAGTTTCGGTGCCCTTTCAGCTTCTCTCAAATATGATATGGGACAGCCTCTGAACTTCTCGTTCTTAAAATTACCTCATGCAATGAAATTTGTAACATTGCTCTGAAAACAGCTGAACAAATAGCAAGAACAGTTCAATGTCTCAGTTCCCAAATGGCACTTCACAGGAAGGGCTGCTTAACACTGTAGAAATATGAGCAAGTATGTTCTATTTCATTTAAACAGTTTCTGTTGGCACCCTTTAACAGGCAAACTGTTTGCCTTCTAGAGGAAACATTTAGTTAGATGCAGCCACAAAATGTGTTCCTTTGATCACTGTAAATAGCTACCTTTTGTTTATGCAATGAGATTTAGCACAGTTTGTTAGGTGCCATAGTGCAGCTTATTCTTTGAGAATCTTTCTGAGTTTCCTCTGTTATTCCTGGAAGATCAAACCCCAAAACTGAACTGTTATCACCAGCATGATGACTTCAGGTCTGTATATACATCTTAGGTGAGCTCTTGCTCCAGATTTGGACTGGAGGTATCTATGTTTCTTCCAGTAGCAAGACAGTGCTTGCCCAGGGAAGGACATTCCTCATATGTTGAGGGTCAAAATGAAGGATTAAGTTTAGTCAGGAAGGAGTTTTTGCCTGGGCAATGGGACAGAGACTTTTTGGGTCAGGCTGGGGGTGAAAGGCTCCCTTGTTCTATTTTATCCGCTGGTCTGCTTGTAGTATATTAGAGTGTTTGAGACTTCATTTTCAAAAGCAAGAATTTTGCTGTCCCTTCCAGGAAAAGAAGTTTAAGTGCCCCCATAATGTGGGCAAACATGGCCCCAAAGTAGGCACAATCATGTTAAGTAAAGTACGTGCATTTGCCTTCTTGCTTTAACCTCAGACAACCAAAAGGTTTGGAAAAGTTGTCAAAACAAGATGGTAGTGGAGGAGTAATTAATTAATGCGAGATGATATTTTCAAAGTTAATATTGTTTATTAATATTCAGAACTGGCATCACCCTGATCACCAATTTAATAATAATCAGTTCTTTGCATCAGTCATGGAAACTTTATATACAGGTTATAACAGGCTCTGGCAATACCTAGTAAATATATATAACATGAAATGAACTCGGTTGAACTGGCAGAGAAGGCTTTGCGGTTAGCGNCTTTCAGGTGCAGGCAGGATGCAATGCCATGTGCAGTCTCAGCACAGTGTCTTGCTGGCTGTGCAGGCTGATCGTGTGCAGGTATTTAGAGCCTCATCCTGGTAAACTTTTGGCAGGCAGTTTGCAGGCAGTTCAGGATGTAAGGCAGCACACATAGAATGGCAGGGAGCAGATACAAGGGCAGAGCACAGGTTGTGCTCCCTGCTCGTGCCTTTTATCCATACAACCCAAGACTAATGGGCCTTTGGACACAGAATAGCCAACCAGGATGGTAGTTAGTCAAGCTTCACCATATTATGTGAAGCCATAGGATTGCTTTACCCTTTTTAGGACAGAACACAGCCTTGCACAAGGCAGGCACAAGCTGAGCCTGTGTGCCTTCTTTACTGCAGGCTGCAAAGGGCCAAGGTCCTTAGACTCAGGGGGTCCAGGTTTTTTCCTCTTTCCCATGGTTGCTTCTCCCCAAAACAGAGAGAGGCAGAGCAGAAAAAACATCTCTGGGCAAACCAGGACATGGAGAAGCCTATTTTGGCCTGCTTAGGCCTACCACAACAAAGATACATATAGGAAATAAGGGAAAGTATTGCGAGAAAGAATGTATTCTGTTTGCTTTGCTTACACCTGCAAACTGTACAGTTTCCTTCACACTTCATTGCATGCTTACTCACAAACATTAACTTATTCATGAATATTTGCTCAAGTCTAAATTCATGGCAGACTTCACAAGAACACAGCTTAGGAACTCCCTGTTCCCGAGACATTCTTAGAGCTTCCAGAATTATGAAGCTTCAGTTTCTACCAGCAAGAAACAGAAGCAATAAGAAGATAAAATGCTTGATTAAGCCCCTGGTGCCAATAGTGACCACCAATGAGTGACATACAGTAAGTGTTGGATTGCAGACAGATTTTTCTCTTCTGCTAACGCCTGTTTTATTCCATGTGAGCACACAGAGCATTTCTTCCTTCCTGAGCAGCTCACTACCTAACAAACATTTCCTCAGAGCGTTCAGAAGGGCTGAACACATACTTCAACACATTCACTGATGGCTTGGGAGCTAAAAATGGTTACATTTGTCCTCTGTGTTATTTTCAGTCAAACATTCACTCTTTTGTCTCTGTGGAGGGGTACACCTCATCTGTCTTCTTCCTGTGCATGGGAAATGTAGATTGTGCACCCCAAAAAAAAAAATGCCCTTTGCAAAACATAATCCCTGGGTGATATTCTGTATAATACTAAATAGTCTTTATCGAGGGGCTGGCAGATTTTTTTTTTATTGTATGCACAATAGTACCTTGCAGCAAATGCTCAGATTCTCCCAATCACTTTTCTCTACATTTCCCAGCTTCGGCAGGGGCATAATTAAGCAGGATTACTAATCAGCTGAAAATAAGATATCTCTTGCTAGGCATTTATCTGAAGGCAATCATTAGGACTAAACACATTTCCACTTCATCATAAGGGATGTTCTTTTGAGAAAGGCATAAGCATTGCTGTTACCTTGCAGCAGGAACACTCATGATTCCTAGTTGTTCAGATTGTTTGGGATGTTTTACTTCCAATTTAGCAAATCTTGTGCTGTAATAGGATGAGGTTTGGAAGAGAACTACCTAAAAATAGAACTGCTGATCCTACAATGGTCGTTACTTTACCCTCAGGCTTTATGCCTAAGTGAACAGAAGTGCTTGCCGAGGTGCCGATGCAACAACCTCATTGAATGTACTCTGCTATTTTGGGCTTGTCACTTCAGCATCTATACAGATTCCAGCTTGGAAATCTGCATTTCCTAAACTGCACAATTTTCAGCAGAGTTTCATCCTGTGAAAATCTCATGTTTAAATAATTTAAAGATATATAACAGTCTAAACATGCAGAGGCACATCTCTAATAGACAGAATAGTTACGATGAAACTGTTTGTAATAAAAAGGGATGTTATCTCATTTTAAATTACTCTGCTTGGTTTTCTGTGAGGATTGTGGGTTTTTTCCTTTAGATTTTCCAAAGCATACTCAATGCAACATTCTGGTACCTTCCACTGCCTATATTTAAAACACCATGATCATAAATCATATGCTACTTGATACCCGCAGGCACAATCAGTTATAATGCAATTGGTTAGCTCTGCTAAATGCTGCAAGGGTCTCAACCACTCAGCTGAGGTGAGATTTTACCATCTGCTTCAAAACAGTAGCAGCAGACAAAACCTAACATAGCTGACATGCAAGTCTCTCAAGGAGAAAAGAAGCCTTGGGCTGCTAAATGTCAAACCCGCTTACTTCTCAAGCCACCCAAGTGCCAAGTCAGCTGTGTAGTTTGAAGATAAATGACCCACTGAGCTTAAATACAACTGCTTTGGCAATTTGCAATGCCCACGAGGAGGGTATTTTCATCTATCACGTTGCTCCCTTTAGCAAACCCATAGCACCCTCAGAAGTGTAATAGCTTTCTTTCCAAACTAAGAACTCGTAAACCTACGAGCAAAACAGAAGAGGCACAAAACATCAGTAGTCTCTTAACTGCACTTCATTTCCTGGCAATCAGAGCTGTGCAGATGAAGGGTGGCCTTGTGAGAGAGTCAGAATGGCTACTGTCCTCCTGTGCAACATCCCTGTGAAAATGATATGATGAGCCCTGTGAGGAGAGGCTGAAGGAGTTGGGGTTCTTTAGCCCAGAGAAGAGGATGCTCAGGGGGGACCTTATTGATGTCCACAACTACCTGAAAGGAGGTTGTGTCCAGGTGGGGTTGGTCTCTTCTCTCAAGCAGCCAGTGACACAGAAAGAGGGGATACAGTCTC